>VZTL01015475.1:0-15425 GCA_013400535.1 Scopus umbretta
CCAGTGTGTCCCTCCAAACGCACCAACATACCATCTTTAAATCGGAGCATGAGCGAGTTTCTCACGAAAAGGGCAGCAGTGGATACCTGAGTGGTCATTACTAAAACAAGAAAGAGAAACACAGGGCTGCCTTCTGTTCTTGACTCTCTTTGCTGAATACAAATAAAATAAAATTTTAAAAAATGGAAAAGGGATTATTCTGAAGCTGAACTTACAACAGCACATTAATGACCAAATTAAGACTAAAGAGAGAAAATGGCAGATCATTAAAATGCTAATAACACCACCGAAAGACGCAAAGACTAAGGATGCCTGTTTTNTGCCTGTTTTGTGTGTGGTGTAGTGATAGACACATTGACAGAAGTGATACTAAGCAAAGATTGATGTTGTCTTTCTACTGTGATTTTAAATGACTGAATTTTTTGTTGGGAGTTTTCTGTCTCTGCTCTATGAGATAGGATCTTTGTTGTTTCTGTACAACATAATTTCTTTTAAATCCCCCAGCACAGAAGACAAAAATTCAGTGAAGTCAAGCACAGCCTAGCATGGGATGTCATTGGAAACCAAATTATGCTGAGGATCTTCCGATACTGACTGTATTTCTGGGGAAAAGCCATTGCATGGAAAGGGCTTGTGGGAACTGGGAAGCTCCTCACATTTCCCTCTCCTCTCTGCCACTCCCCAGAAAGACCAGTCATGAATCTGTGCTAAGCCGGGTTTGAAATGGTGTGAAAATTCCTGCACAAAGTGGCACTGTGAACGCAATAAAAGGTGGGAAAGTCATGGTGCAAGGCTGTTTAAAGCACATCTGTAGTTTGCTGTGAACCTGTGTCTATCAGCTGTTCTTTGACATTACAAAACCAATGCACTGTTTCAATTTTGCACCACAAGCAACTGAGAGCACAGCTACTTATCTCTGTGCCATCAAGTATTTTTGTCTTAATGGCATAACATCTTCTACTTGGCACCTGATCTGATGCCATGCTGATTACACACTTGAGATGAAAGCTCCTTCTGTGAGATTGCTGACTTCTTTAATGCAGGTCACTATATCATGGTCAGCCAGTGCATTAGTGCCTAATCCACTAGATACACCATCTTTCCAGCATTCAGAGCAGCCCTTGCTCAGGTGCTGCTGAATGTTTGGGAGAATTAAAGTTTGAATACTGTCATAGAGAAGCATCCCAGAGCAGAAAAAGATGGCAGCAATTCCTTGCCCAGTAGCACTGGAATACCAGTTACAGCCCTTTTTACTTGGAAAGCAGTGAAGCAGGAGGGGAGGTTCCGTGTGGAAAGGATTAAAAAATTTAGAACATTTGTGTAGCTATGTCTGTCCTGCTCTGCACAGGGAATTGCCTCGCATGTGGGGCAATGGGTGATTATACATGCTCCAGCCCCTGCTCCCCTACAGCAGCACCCACCTTCTCCAGATGCTTCAGACCTGCAACTGTAACAGTCCCTGCCACTTGTGGCAGCACCCATTAGACCACCTAATTAAGATGGTTTTCACCAATTTGTTTGACCAAGACTGAAGTGAGACAGGAATTTTGGTCTCTCTCAGACCCAGCTGGATTAAAGGGAGCAACCTGGTGTCAGACAGAAATCCTTTAGCTGCACATAATCGCGGCACTACAGGACTCGCTTTGCACCAAGTCACATAAGTGCTTTATTTCTGGGACAAAGAAGGAATGTAAAAAGCTTTACTTCCACATACTGACTCCCTGAGAAAATTACCTCCTAGTACTTCTTTATTTTCTTTGAAAGGAATTACACATATTTTTCTTCATTACAAAGGACTAAATCTTTGTATCCTCCCAGCTTCAGTTAAACTCTCCGGTGTGGAGACAGATAAAGGATGTTCAGAAATTAAAATATGTGACTTGTATAAATACATAATGAAACAATTGGCAAAACATTACAAAAAATAATATCCCCACTGATAGAATACAGAATTTGAAGTCTCTTTAATAAAACTAAACGTTTGATTTCTGCAGAAGAGAAAGCTCCTAAGAGGCTTAACAGCATTAAGAGAAGAGAATAAACTATTGTTAACTTAATTTACTTAAAAAAAAATTAATCCTGCAACAGTCATTTATATTTTTATGACTCAAAGGTGTGACTATGATTCACTTTCATTCCCAACTCCATTTCAGTATAATGGAGTTTAGATGGGCCTATGAGACTGTTGATTTATCGAGCTCTAAATTGCACGTTCTTCATTTTTACAGACCAGTCACTTAAAATCTTTGCGATGATGATCTGTGCTGGGAACAAGTCTAATTTTTTTTTTCTCTTTTTGGGAAAGCGGGAGAAACCATATGGCAAAACTACACACAAGCCTATCATAATTGTTCCAAAAAGCACAGGAGACTTTTCTCTTGCGATCTTTTTAGTTACTTAGAAATTGTAAGAGAGTTGTCAAATCCACTTTTCCAGTGCTGTTGCTGAAAACATTACTCTCTTTTCCAAGGATACTTCAGCTGAGCAGTGATTTTGGCTTGAATTTTTTTGGCTTGGAAAGACCCACAACCTACCAAATGTCAATCTTTTTGCTTCTCACTGTCAGAAATCACAACTAGTGATCATGGACTTTGGCATATTTCAAAGCATAAAATATCATTACAAGATGGATATTCAGACCTGGTGTGTGGCAACAGGTTTCAAAAAGGGAAAATGTTTTTTGTACTGTTAGATTCGCTGCTGCTCCTGACTTTTAGATCTGGAATAAACATCTAGTTTGTCCACAGCACGAACTGAAAATTGTAAATGAAATAGCATCCTATTTACTTCATCTTAAGCTACCTGGATAGACTCAGAAATTTATCATATTTAAACATAAATTTCTTAAGCTACACACAATAGCTTTTAAGAGAAAGCAAAAGATATTTTGCAAATGTCACATTACTTTTTAGAAAGGAATTAAATATATTAAGTAGAATAATTTTCTGAGACTGAATTCAGAAAAATCATTGTCGACAAACAAAAGCTGTTACCACCACCCGACAGATGTGCTTTATCTAAGCCCTGTCTCATACATCTTTGGTAAAGCTCCTTCTCTCATGCCATAGACCAGGACCTCTACAGACTGCAGTAAATATTTTTTTTCTGAATGTCTGCTCCAGTTAAAGTGTTGGCAAAACTGTTAGTGCTTTGTTAACTATCCATACGCTAATCAGGATCAAAAAAACCCTCAACACCCCACATGGTAGACTGGAAAGATACCTCCTCACAAGGGTTTGTCTTCCTGTCCTGTACAGAACAACATGCCCTGTTGCATGCAGTCACATGCTTCTATGTTGTGCTCACCAAACCAGCTTGTGCATCTGAGCAATAGGCAGATCCTGAATTACTTCATGAATAACTCAGAAAAGCAAGTCACAAAAGAAAAAAAGTCACGCTTCTGGCAAGCCATATGTGAGTATAAGGATCTATTGCCATTAACAATTGCTGCTTCAAGACAAGTGGTACAATACTTTAAAAGCACTCGGTAGGTTGATCTAAGCTAAAAATATTACTTGACAGGGATACACAAGCTGTTATTACATGGACTGTGACATGCAGCATGGTCCATTAGGGATCTCTCCTCAGGCTGTGCATCTTGGGTCCAATGTTCATGAGAAGTTAAGGGGTTCTCCTGGTGGCAGAGTTAACATGAATCCCATTTACATTGTAAGAACAGCACACTGGGATGCGACATTGCTTCCCTGGATGACCATCCTGAAGGTTCCCATTTGCTAACTTACCCTGTTCCACAGGGAAAATGTATTTGGCAATACAACTAGCTCTTTTCTCACAATTTAACTTCTTCCCTTCCTCTTATCTTACAGAAAGTGTCCTACAACTTAGAACATTTCAGCAACACTTTCACAGCAAGTGTAAGACAGAGAGAGGAAAGGAGTGAGGCTTATTACAGTCTAAGTGCCACAAATTCTGGCTTTTGACTTTTTTTTATACTTCTGCAACAGAAGCCAGTAAAAGGGAAAAAATTGGGAAAAAAGATTTTGATATGGAATATTTCAAAATGCAAGTGAGATAATTAAATAAAAATTAAAAATAAAGCAAATAGGGTTTGTTGATAAATAAGGGAAAATGCTGACTTTAAGAAACAAAGTCCTCTCTTACTTAAAAGAGATTTTACTTTGTAATGTTTGAAAAACATAAAAATATGTAGTTTCTTGAACCCATTGGTATTATTAAAGCCTTTTTTTTTTTTTCTTTTTTTTTTCCTCTGGGATCAAACTAAAGTAGTTTCAGGAAGTAACATGCTTTTTTCCTAATTTGCACAATGACTCCAAAACTTTCTCCTGCAGTTTATTTCTATCAGGTTATGATAAGACAGCTTCCTTCAATCTTGCAACCTGAAAGTAAATATGAAAGAGCATGTGCAACCCTTTGCTGCCTGATTCTTCATCTTGTATGCATCAGTGGGAGGAAAGGAACACTGCAGGGAGAGCAGAAGCCGGTGCTGCTGAATTGTGCTCTAGGCTTTTCCACAGACACAGCCTGTAAACTTGGGTAAGCAATTCAACCTCTCCAGATCTTTCTTCAAACTTCAGTTAGTGAAAGGTCAATATGTTTAGGTCCTCAGTTTTCCTGGTTATTTTACTTTGTATGTCAGTACAATTAAGCATACACTAGTCAGAATGAAGTTAGGGATTATTTTAAAGGGATTATTATTAAAAGCAGGTAGAAACAGTCCTTTGGAAAATGCTGCCACAGAACCACAATTTCACCAAGTGGCAAAGCTAGATGAAATCTGTGCTTGTGTTAATCTGCAGGGAAAATATACAGCCATTTCAGGGCTGCAAAAGATTTTCAAATCTTCCTGCATACAAGGAGGCTACACTCTGCGATGGGCAGGAAGGTTAGAATTTGCTTGACAAAACCCTTCAGAAAAAGTAAAAGATAAGCGGGGAGATGCAATTTGGGTGCCAGTCCACATCTGGCCAAGATTAGGATCAGCAAATCTCAAATTTGTTTCAGAAATTGCTAGTATTCTCCCTTCAGATGTTTACTTTGCAGAGTAAGAAAGTTTAGGTTTTGCAAGCAGCTCCATCTCTGGCTGCCACCTAGCTGAAACTGGGTCTTGGTGGAAGAGTTAGGCACAGAAAGTTGATAATGCACTACAGAATCCACCCCAAAAGCCTGGGGTGTCTCTGCAGAAAGGCAAATGCATTGGTATATCACGAGTCAAAGCCTATGAAGTATTTGTATCAACGAACTGAAGACCATCCTGCTTTTCCTTGCACAGTGATGCAGAGACACTACAGGGGAAGCAGTAGGTACAGGTTTGCATACCCACCACAGTCAACATTTTGGATCAGTGGCATTTGGCTTTGTATGGTGTACACCTGTTGAGCTAATTCTGACTTGTGAGTGCTCTGTGTCTACCTTTTTGCTCTCCATATGTGGGTTTGTGCACACACACCCTTCCCAGCTTTATTCCACTACTGAGGTGCCGTGACAGTTCTCTGCATTGTGCTTTTGTGGCTACCACAGAGTTTGACCTCAGAGTCAGAAACTGATAAAAAAAAAAAACCAAACCAAACAACGAAACATCTTGCTGCAAATGAGGTTTCAGAAATGCTGTTTGCCCTAACTCTGCTAGGAGGCATGGGAGGGTGCAGCATGCCAGCAGAGCAGTGGTCCATTTGTTTTAGGTCCTGATCAAGGTATATTTTTTTAATTCATCTTTAATAATTTGCCTACAGCAAAGAACCCGAGATGATCACTGCCCAGCCAAAAAGGGTTTGAAAAACTCAGTTTACTCATGCTTAATATTTCATAAGATCAATTTAATCAGTTGTAAAGTCATAGCATTTCTTCTTCCTTGACAAGTGAGGGAAAAAATTCCTGCCTCCTAACAGCCATATAAATATTTAATATGCCTGCTTCCTGAGCACCCACCTGCCTTTGTATCAGTAGTACAAACAGTTAAAATGTAGGCAGGAAAAAAAAAAATACGCTGTGATGCTGCTCTTGTTTTGAGTTAAATGTGACATTTATAAAAAAAAAAAGAAGAAAATCAGTGATAACACCACCTCTGTCTACAGTTTGTTTTGTTTCACTTTTTGAACAAGTGAACCACTTAGGCTACCACATATTAAGCAGAGACCAAAAGTCTTTGATCCTATCAATGGAAACAGGATTTTTCTTCAATTATGGTTCCATATGTTTCCACTTGCCTATGCAGCTGTATGTTAAACAAAAAGCCATTAATCCGTTGACTAACTCAAACGAAGATGTTTCATTTTCTGTATCCTAAAGATCTGTCTGGAACAGCTTCAACTTTCAAATTTCACTGCATTCAGTTATTAATGGTTAGGGAGGACAGAAAAGTCTCTCTCTCTATAGTCCAGTTCTAGCTCAGGACTCTTGCAGGAGTTTTGCTTCCAGAAGGATTTCTGAATTTATGTCTACACTGAGAAATTTTTCCTTAAAGGAAAGAAAAACCAAGATTAACTTTAAAATTGACAACTTCCCTGGGATGGTAATTCTGTATGAGCTCAATCTACTTTAGGTATCTCATAAAGAAAAAGAAAACTCTTGCATTTTCCCATGCTAGAGATTCTTCTGCTCTTTGGATTCAGAGGATGCCTAAAGCCTTAAGCCCAGAAAGTCTTAAATGAAGATAGAAAGCAATACTGCTCTTGCTAAACAACATTTAGAAGAGTTTTGTGGGTTTTTAATTCTTTTCTAACAGAAGAAAGATTAACCTAGTAACTTAGTTGGATCATAAGCATGAGAAGAACAACATCCAAAACCAAGCAAAGGACAGGCAGAGAAGTTGCTCTTCTAAACCCTTAAGCTTCAGGCTGCTACAAAGTTATAAACCACAATATAAAACTCACAGAAAAAAGAAGAGATCCTCAGTCAGAAAAAGCAGCCATTCCAGCCTACACCAGCACAAAGTCTCTATCTTCTCCTGAATCTGCACTGGCCAGTCAGCTTTTCCTTGGCCTGTAGGACTCTCCTTTATAGCCTCAGAGCCCTCATAATTCACGTACTCACCTTTTGCACCTGGTTTCACTCCTCCTTTCAAACCAGCAACAGTGGCTTGCCCACAGGTGCATGCATTTTCTTGTTTGGGCTTTGCCTGTTCTAAGGAAGCATTGACAAAATAAAGACAAATGAAAAGGGAAGCCAAAGCTGCCACAGTGAAATTGCAACCTGCACATGCTCATATCACAGAGAAACTGGAAAGACAAAATGATGGTGTGATCCTCATCTTTAAAGAAAAGAAAATAAAAATCTCCATATTCAAAAAGCACCTTATAGGAACACACTACCCTGTCATCACACTGAAAAAATTACGTGTGCTCTCCTGAAAGGTCTTTTGAATAATAAGAAAAAAAGAAACGAAAGGGTTCAGTGAAGACTGGGGAAATTTAAAAGCTGTCATAGAAAAGGCTGTTCATACAAAGTATTTTTTGTTGAAACCATATAAACACCGCCCCCCCCCATTTTTAAATTGAATAGTTTTATACTCTGACAATCATCTTACCCTTATTAGCCTGTTGTGAAAGTAGAAGATGAATAAACATATGCCATGTCAGGCCACGCTGTTGAAGTTTCCAAGATCAGACTCTCCTGACAGACACCCTTCAGTCCTCCTTGGGTACCCCAGCACCGTGTTGTTCTTCAGATGAGGCTCCCAGCGGGGTCTCACCCTGAGAGGATGCTGCAGCTGGATAAGAGACCTGGTAACACTTCAGTGGTGGTCAGAGTAGGTGTCCAACCTGTGGAGGAAAAGTTAACACAGAATCACAGAATCACAGAATCACAGAACGGTAGGGGTTGGAAGGGACCTCTGGAGATTATCTAGTCCAAACCCCCTCCTAAAGCAGGTTCATCTAGAACAGGCTGCACAGGACATCATCCAGAATGAATGAGGGAAGGAGACTCCACAACCCCTCTGGGCAGCCTGTTCCAGTGCTTTGTCACCCTCAAAGTAAAGAAGTTCTTCGTCATGTTCAGCTGGAAATTCTTATGTTTCAGTTTGTGCCTGTTGTCCTTTGTCCTGTTGCTGGGCACCGCTGAGAAGAGTTTGGCTCCGTCCTCTTGACACCCACCCTTAAGATATTTATAAGCATTTATACGATCTCCTCTCGGTCTCTTCTTCAGGCTGAACAAGTCCAGCTCACTTAGCCTTTCCTCACAGGAGAGATGCTCCAGTCCCCTAATCATCTTTGTAGCCTGCCTCTGGACTCTCTCTAGTAATTCCTCATCTTTCTAAAACTGGCGAGCCCAGAACTGGACACAGTACTCCAGATGCAGCCTCACTAGGGCAGAGTAGAGGGGGAGGATAACTTCCCTCAACCTGCTAGTCACACTCCTCTCAATGCGCCCCAGGATACCGTTGGCCTTCTTGAGAACAAGGGTGCATGCACTGCTGGCTCATGGTCAACTTNGGTCCATGCACTGCTGGCTCATGGTCAACTTGTCATGCACCAGGACTCCCAGGTCTCTCTCCACAGAGCTGTTTTCCAGCAGATCAGCCCCCAGCCTGCACTAGTGCATGGGGTTAAAACTCCCCAGCTGCAGCACCCTGCACTTGCCCTAGTTGAACTTCATCAGGTTCCTCTCTGCCCAACTCCCTAGCCTGTCCAGGTCTCGCTGAATGGCAGCACAGCCTTCTGGTGTTTCAGCCACTCCTCCCAGTTTTGTGTCATCAGCAAACTTGCTGAGGGTACACTCTGTCCCCCCATGAAGGTCATTGATGAATAAGTTGAACAAGACTGGGCTGAGTACTGACCCCTGGGGAACTGCGCTAGCTACAGGCCTCAAACCCACAGATCAAACCCACTTGATGGGAGCTCAGATTACTTACAGTTGAGCTTGTTTACACTACCGAGGACCCAATTCTACAAGTTTTGCCAGAATTGACCCTTATTTGCATCAGAAATGGTTTCTTCAGCTGGGTGTATCCCAAGGCACAATAGCTCTTGTCTGAGTTTATGCCCCAGCTGGAGCTCCTGCCATAGGCTATTTGTCCAGGATAGTCCTGGAGAGGGCTGGGCATGGTGCTGTGCTCATACTGGTCTGCCCTACCTGGCTAATGCAGTAGGGCCTGAGGGACTGGTGTGAGTACCAAAAATCAGCACATCTCTGAAGGCATTATGTTTATTCAAGCGGTTTCAGGTAGCTGGGGGTTAAGAAGCCCAAGGGAGATACACATATAGCTGTTATAACTTCCTCTGTAATACCACACCCCCCCGTGATGTCCAGGAGTCAATTCACAAATGAGTCTATGTCTAGCTTGCATGTCTTGAGCAGTTTTTCCATTTTTAATTTTTTTTTTTTTTTTGGTGGGTGGAACGGGCAATAAACTATGCTGTGCCTAATTTTTACTTGATTTTGTCTATTTTGTATTTAACTTGTTACAATTTCCTTGCAGAAGGCACCTTTCTTCCTCCTCATTCCAGAAATGTATTTGGTATTTCAAATACAGATAAGTGCTCTTCTGTTCCACCTTTCTGGGCACGCTTGCTGAAAACTTCAGAATGAAAAATAAATGAATATGATACAGCATAACACAACGTTTCTGACTCATTTCAGCAGTTCCCCCAGAGGTCTTCATGTGCCGCCCCCAGACTGAGGCCACACGCTGTGCCAGGTGAAAGCCACCTCAATTCTTTTTTCTTGGAAGAGCGCTATCTTTACACACTGAAAATTTCATTTTGTTTTAAAGGCCCCTCCCCTGCACCAGCCTCCAGAGAAGATAAGTTTTGTCAGTCCAGTATCAGCAAAGTGATAAAGAAGGGCACAGCGCTGTTCCAGCATGAGCCAGACATGGAGGCTTGCTTAGTGGTGCAGCCAAGTGCTTCAGCAGCTGATGACTGAAAGTGGAAACTTAATGGGGTGAATGCGAACAAAGAATTAGAATAAATGCCACCTTTTGAAATAGAAAGCAAGCCGCTAAATGGCTTGGGTGAGACAGGAAAGCAGATGTAGAGCAGAGAAGCAGTTCTGCAAAGCCAGTCTGGATTTTAGATTACAGTTGAGTCATCTTTGTCAGCCAGTACGATGACAGCCTCTGTCTGGGTGGCCTCCTGCATATCAGCAGGTGTGACAGGCAAAAAATACATGCTCCTCTTGCAAGATCTGATTTATTTCAGAAAATGGTTGTTTTCTGGTCTCCTGAGTAAAGCTTCTTCTAATTAAGTATTTCCCATCAGAACATGCCACCCCAATTACCTGTACACATATATTAATCTTCAGCCTGATGTATCTTCAGGCTTTAGCAGGATAAGTGTAATCATCTATGAAAGCTTGTGCCAGATAAAGGAGAAGGAAAGGATTTTGTCTTTCCATATTTAAACCAGCTACAAATTCTTGGAAGAGATTTTGCACTGGTGGCAAGCGAGTTGAACCATGAGAGTACCACACCAACTCACATCACATCAGGTGGTAAAAATATCATGGCATTTTAAGCAAACTGGCACATGTGGCTCTGTACCTCCTCCCAGAGAAGTCCTTACCTGGTGGCACAATCACCTGTCCCCACACAGCCCAAAAGGACCACTGGGAGAGGAATGGGTTTAACAGACTGACCCCTGAACCCTCCCAATCTGAAGCAAGGGCTGAACTTGCTCCAAACATGAGGTTAGCAGATGGGCTAGTTGCACAGGGCTCGAGGGTGGGTGATTTCTCACCATCTTTGCCAGAGGCGGCTGTAACTTGGCAGGAGGAATGAAGGGTCACATCTGCCCCAGGGACCCCAAGAGAAACCAGGCCATTGGTGATGGTGGGGTGAGCATGAGGAGTCTGACCTGCACATGTCTCAGTGAGCCTGGCAGACTGAGTGCCAGCATTGAGACATGACATTGGATTTGTGCAGGAGCCTGGAGCAGAAGTTGTGGTGCGACTTAAGACGACGAATCTCTGAACCCCAACCGCACACCAAGGATGAGGCACATAGGCTCTGTCTGTGTCTGGCCGCAATGCAGCTGGGACTAACAGGACATAACTAGCAAAGTGTCTTCTCTGCCATTTTTCTCCCAGTGGTCTTCTTGTAGACCGCATTTGATGAATGTGAATAACCATAAGCCAAGAAGCGAACAGACCTTTGTGCAGCTTGAGGGCCGTCCATGAAAGTAATGGGCCAAATTTTAGTATAGATGAATGCTTCAGTAGACCTCTTCATAATTTGCCAACAGAACGTATTTGGCTGCTGTCTCTGGCAGTAAGGTTAGGGGCAGTGCCAGCTTCGGTTCTGATAAGGCAGCTACTAATGGGCTACCATCAAACAACCCTCACTGAAAGCTGTCCAGAGATGCCTGGGTAGACAACATTCATTAGCCTGAAAGAGGAATTTCTTTGCTGTAAGAGAGGAATGGAAAGCACATAATTACTACACAGCTGAAGGGAAACGGATACTACTCTGGTCTGACTGCTCTTCCCTGTCTCCAACGCAGCGGCAGGGATGCTGTCTTGTCTTGGCTGTGTTGATGAGTGTTTGGCAATTATAAATATCTGTCAGACCGTTGGTGTCAATATTTGTAGGTAGCTACCTGACCACATTTTGAAAACAACAGAGCATGTTCTAAACTTGCCATGTTTTAAAATGGATTAAAAAAAATCTTCAGGAGACCAAATACGAGTCAAGAGACTGAAGTCAAGTCAACTCCATTTTAATTACAATTATAACACCATTTGACTTGACACAAAGGTGAAATTGCATTCAAATCACTTCCAAATTTGTTTGCAGCTTGTATGCATCTAACTGAAACTAGTGAGACGTGTTTGCATATTTGAGGAGGGAATTACTGTGTACATACCAATGCCCAGCACAGGTAATATACAGGCACTCTTTTTAATGGCCAAGTTTATGCAGATAATTCCTCACATTCAGCACTGACTGTACAATAATCCTTCTGACAAATGAGTCAAGAGGCAGGGTGCTGCTGAGCATAAAATGCGTTATTGCCTTGCACAGATCTAGGACATGTAGATGAGTGAGGATTAATAGTTACAATTAGAAACATAAGAGCCGACTGTAGATTGTGAAAATAATTAGCAGATCCTGAAAAGAATTTCCAGCCCCACAAAAATGTTTTGGTGCAGAATACATTTCAAACGGAAACAATAAAAGAGACTCAGCCATGCTTTTCTCATAATGATACATTCGGGATTGTTAGGACAGGATTTGAAAGCTTGTTGGCTCCTTAACAAAGACGGCTCAATGCTCATAGCCAGCTAGACGCTGTGGACTATGCTGGGGGTGGCAGGCAGCCACTTGGCTTCCCAGAGCGGTCTTGGTCACATTGTACCTGTATTCCTACTCATGCTCTTGTTCTTAGGGCTGTAGCACGTCACGCTCCCATAGGATTCATGCTCCCCAAGCCCTCTGCCCATAGAAGAAAGCATCAGCAGTGTGAGCACCCTTGCCAGAGCAAGGATGGGGCAAGGTCCTTGGTGCAGGATCTGGGCAGGTGCATGGAAGGAGCTGCCCTCTGCTCTGGGACCAGGTCTGCTCCTGGTCCTTAGGAAGAGAGTGGCTGGAGGAAGCTTCTGTGCTTTATTGAGTGTATATGTTTCCGGCATCCTAATCTGGCCCTGCTTTAAACATTGCTAATAAAAGAAAATGTGGACGCTGCCCAGGAAATTTAAATAATCCTGAAAATGGATTATAAAGTTATGTTTTTAAAATATACTAAGTGCTATATTCTCTTTGTTTGAGAGTGTTAGAGGAATGTGGGTTTCCTTCTCGAGATGAACTCTGAGATGCCCTCATTTTTCAGGAGCGCTGGGTTTCAGCAGAGACTCTACGGATTCAGAGACCTGCAGTAAGGTGGAGAAGCTGGCGAAATGAGCAGTACAGAAGTGGCCAAACTGAAGAGCCATGCTGAAGCAGCCTGGCAAGAAGCGGTGCTGGCAGAGAGGCTGAGCTGTGGGATACCAAAGCTGCACTGATCCAACGCCGAGGTGCCTCCAGAGCAGACCCCTGAATTGCTGTCCTTTACAGATCAGCCACTCTGCAGCTGCTTCCCAGGAGGGATGTCTCTGGGATTTAAATAACTAAAATGCCATTAAAAAGATCATGAATCATGCTCACTCAGTAATAGAAAACAAGTCTGATTTGTCTTTCTTTTCTCTGTTTGAAGGTAATAGGTGACTGGAGTCTACTATCCCTTAAGAAACTGCAGTCCACAGTTTATCTTTCCAGAAAACTGTCCTCTTATGTCTATCTTTTCAGAAGACTGCGATGGCAAAGGTACTCTGAGAAACCCAGGTAAGAAGGCCCAGGGCAGGTTTCAGATAGCAGACTTTAACAGTACAATGATGGCTCATTGCCAGTAATTTCCCTCAGGTAAACCTTGCTTCTGGCCAGGAGACAGCATCCCTCCCAGCTACGGACTGAGCAGGGATGTCTTTGCAAAGTTTGCAAGTCTCTAAGTTAGCAATGAATAAAAAATTCTGGCAGGAGAGGAGCGTATAACGATCAAGTGTAATGAAATGGTAACAATGCATCTCACCAATCAATAAGAACACTCCCTTTGTAAGAACATATTCCTTGTTTATAGATCAGCTATCTTGTGCAGAAAAGGGGAGTTAACAGCTTTCAGTCTGGTTTAGGAGAAAGACTAACTGATGATGTGAAATTACCTGGAATACTTAATCACAGAGACCAAAAATATTTGGGTTTTTTTTGTGTAAGTACAGCATTAAAAATCATATTATTCCAATATAATTCCCATTGTTGCTGTCAGTGTGGAATGTCTAAGTGCCTAATATATCTAACACAGATGTGCCAAAGGGCTACAATTAAATCACTCTGCACTCATCTTCTGGTACCAATCAACATTTTCTCCTCTTAATGAACAGACACATGCTGTTTTATACAGAGTCTGATTGACTGGTTGACATGAAAACATAAAGTGGCAGGGGCTGGTGAAAAGTATTCGTTACTCTCTCTCTTTGGAGCTGCAGTAGAAGTGAGTAATTGTTTCTGATTGTGGCAGCCACTCTTATGCTGACTGATGAGCGCTACAGCACTGGCACAGAGGTTGTGTCAGAGAGGACAGTAACTCATTCGTGAGACCTTCATGGAAGTTGAAGCATCCCCAACATGTTTTATTTTAAATGGTGAACATGGCTTTGAATTGGTATTTTTCTACTACCTGGTCCATAGAAGTCATCTTCACATCTTTGGCAGATTTCAAAGAAGCCCCAATCTAATATTATAGCTCAGAAAACTGAGCCAGAGAAAGGCAAAGCAGGTTTCTCAGCACCTTTAGGCAGCAGAGCCAAAATAACCCGCACTCTTCAGGAGTCCTTGTCTGTTGTACTTGGTATGTACTTCAGGAGACTCATATTCAAACTGAAGTCTGCTTGTTGATCTCAATGCTAGAAATAGATTTTTTTTTCCCCACAGCTCAAATATGTTGCATTAAAAAGCGACGGTTGGTGATAGGACCAGACAAGGAAGGAACCTCTCATCTGATGAAAAATACCTCCTCAATATCTATGTGCTCCATAGAGACAGTAATGACCACACCCCTGTACTACTGGTCTACAATCTTTGCAGTCCCCAGGGTCTGGGCAAACCCATCCTGTTTCCTCATTACTCTTAAATAACACTATATTGGTAGAAAGTTGAGTTTGCCTGAGAAAAAGGGCATTTATAGCCAACTGAAGCAGTGTCTGTCATCAAAATACCACATACAGGGTAAAAAACAGTAGGAAAACACATTAGTGTTGAAGCAAATGAAGACTGTTGACATAGGAGTGTGATACTTATTTTGGAGGGAAGGTCAATTAAATTATGGTTTCCAAATGCAGAATGATATCAAAAGCAAAATCTTTCTTTGGAAATACCAGGGAGTTTAAGTAACTTTAA
The DNA here is from genome assembly GCA_013400535.1 of Scopus umbretta. Taxonomy (NCBI): domain Eukaryota; kingdom Metazoa; phylum Chordata; class Aves; order Pelecaniformes; family Scopidae; genus Scopus; species Scopus umbretta. Next base: position 14,843 of record VZTL01015475.1, read on the forward strand.
AAAGCAGATGCAGTGAAAAATTAATGGATTCTAATTTGGGCTGGATACGAAAGTGTTCATTTCCCAGTGTATATGGACAGCGTAACACGTGCCCACGCTTGATATACCTGTGTGAGGGCAGCAAATCCCCATGGGCACTGGTTTTCTGAACTATGTAAAAGATGAAACAAAAATGGCAGCAAAGCAAACCACGCTTTTTCACCCTGAAAGAGCATGACAGGAAACACTGAAATTGAATCTCTTCGTTGGCTGAGTGTGTACATTTTGGTTGCAAGCATTCAACTTTCTTTTCCTAAACAATAATAAATTTTCCTTGAGCAAAGCACTCAGAACAAGTGCTGGAATCAAATTATAAACCTGTGTCTTTTATAAAAGAATTAAAAAAAAAATAAAATCCCACTTATAATTGTCATTTGAAAACCAGTGGTTCCCATAAAGGCTATTTTAATACTATGTTGCAATGACAGAATTACATTAAATTCCTCAGTAGATAATCATGGTTTTAAATTAGTTAAAAATATTGCTGTGCTCTTTGGAAGGCTTTGCAAGCTTAACTACAATTTTTCTGTGTTGTTTTTTTTTT
>VZTL01015480.1:202-11849 GCA_013400535.1 Scopus umbretta
AAAAAAAAAAAAGAGATGAAAAAATGTAATGCTTAAAAAGAAGAATTTAGGCAGAATTTTAAAAGGAGCTTTAGGGAGCATGAGGTTCAAATCCCATTTAATTTAATTTTATGTCTCCAAAAGTAACTGATGCAGAATAGTTCAGGGGGCTGTTTAAATGACATATCCATTTTGAGGTGGTCCTTTCTGTATGCTCACTATGGACAGAAATGGTGATCTCCAAATAAAATTCAGCACTTTGTGAAAAGTACTATAGAAGTAGTCACTAAGGTCTTTCTGAAGGTCTCTGCCTTGCCTTTGATTGAGAATCTTATGGAGGAGAAACAAAAGCTCTTCACAGCAGTTCAGACAAGGAGATGGCCTGTAACAGCCAAGGATCTCCTTGGTTTTTTCCCACCTTACCAAAAAAACAATGGCTTTTTGAAACAGAGGATCACAAACCTGACCCTGAGAAAAAGATGAGAGCTTGCTTCACAAAAAGGCATCTTTGACTGAAAGCCAGGCCTGACTTTATGGCATGCTTCCATATTTTTAAATCAAGGGAAAAATTATGGAGCCCCACCTGACAGGCTCCAGGGCCAAGTGGTAGCCAGGGGCTCCCTGCAAGCCTGGCTCCCGCAGAATTGTGAATGTAGGCGGCTGTGGGGTGTTACTGTGGCTCTAGGATGCTGTCCTCTGAAGGTTTGCATTTATTGCTAACTGTGCATAAGTTGTTTAAGTGATAAAGTTACATAAGCCTAGAGCTCTGAACACAATTAGGAGCAATATGTAGCTTCAGTGAGAAAATATAAATATAATTCCTGTAAGTCAAAGACAGCAGAGTTGAGAAAGACCATATCAAGGCTTAGTCTTGCACATAAAGGCTAAATTTCCTTGCTCAAAGTCACTCTTGCTCAAGGACCAAATTCATACTAATAGAGAGAGATGTGGGAGCCTTAGAGTTTTATATAATTTACAACTTAAGCTAAGTTCTGCTCCTGAAGAATTCGTAGATTTTGGTCTTTAGGAATAAGAGTAATTTGTAACATATTGTATTGGCATGATGGCAAAAGAGGTAGCTTTGAATGACCCGTACAGTAAAACATTCAAAAATAAGGAGAAACTCCCTGGACCACGTTTTTAAAATTGGATGAAAGAATTGTTAGTGAAAAAATAAAACCAAGTGATTGCTTTAAAGTTATTAAATAGGACATGCTGATTTTACTGTTTACATTTCATACTCCTGCTTTCTACAATGCATAGAATTATCGTGCTCTTTATAAGAAAAACGCCCTGCTTATCAGAACACAATGAGTAAATTGTTTGAGCTATAAAACTACAGTATTTTAAAATTATAAATATAAAAAGGAACATGTTGCCATATACTTATTTGATACAGAAACAGAGTGCCAAAATCTTGTCATACTGTATCATGATTCTGTCATCTTTAGCCTGAGGCTGGTTGATTTTTTGTGAGCTTAACTCTGCCTGAGTAACTTGTGTTTTATGCTCTTTTTTAGCTTTAGACAATTTTAACAGTGTAAATTTGTTTTCAAAAGACTCAGGGAAAATTATAATCTCTTGTGAATAACTGAAGATGCTTTGAAGAAGAAGTTGTATGAAAATGCATGGTCCATTATCAGATATGATTGGCTGCTTTAAGGGAATGTACTTATGAAAATAATCCAAAGCAGAGCATTTTGGTATGATGTGAACATATATACAACTTGACAGGTTTGTTTTTAAATATCTCAGTATTCAATAGTACATTTTTTTTGTCCTGCAAATTTTGTTGGTTTAGGTAGTAAACTATGTTAGAAAAGTGTTCCCAAACAAAATGTTTTCTGACAAGTACATGAATGCTTTCAGACAACTTTCCTAAATACAGTGAGTTCTGAGTTAAATATGCAGCATTTCAAACATAATATTGGGCCCTGTCCATTACAGAATGAATTCAACTTCTATTCAATGAGATATAGAGTGAGGTGGATGAATTAAATGAATCTCATTTATAACACACACAAGTTTTAGTGCACCCAGTCCTGGAAGTAATACCAAATATCCTCTTTACTGACAATGACGTTAATGGAAAAAGTAATGAGTGTGAATAAGTTGCTTGTATTTACCAAATTAGGCTCCAAATCAACACAAATATGAAAAAGAAAAAAAAGTTTTATTACTTATAAATTTTGTGTCTCAAACTTCTGAGACAGGAAATGACAGTGGCTGGGATTCATCTACCTAATTCCAGGCAGAACTGGAAGATAGGCTCTTAACACCCACTTCACTCCCGAACTTCATCCCAATGTTATTTGCATGACTACATCATTCATCAGCTGCTTCACAATAATAATTGTCCGTATTTGCTCAGAAATGCAGGATTCACCTTCACTATAAATCAGACAAAACTTTACCTCCATCCATCAAGAAGTCCACTTCATTTTAGTTATGGTCTGGTCTACAGCAAAGGCTATAATGCATATCTTTTCTTTAAGAAGTTAGTTATTAGTGCACTCAACGGAAAGTAGGAAATATAAATTCTGGAGTCTAGAACTCATATCCTAACGATGTCACTGAACGAGAAGTCCATGGAGAATTTGGACTAAACCAGATCTACCCTCTTTGTTAAAGTTGAATGAGCTTTAACAGCTTTGTTAAGCTGGATGAGTCCATGCACATCCAGGAATGGCATGGGCATTGGACAGAAAGACAGGAGAATGTCTCATTTCCAGTCAGTGCTTCCACTATCTCAGGATGTCTTATTTCCAGTCTTTGCTTCCACTATCTACATTTTGTACTAGGCTATTCCTGCAGAGACTAGAACTAGTCCCATTAAAGCAAAGGACCAAGTATGGCCACTCTTTTTGAACAGTTTCTCTGTCATGAGAACATTCCATAATGTGGAATTTATTTTTTCTTGAAAGCCTCCAGACAGCTGATTAGTTTGTGTTTAGTTTCCACCTTACCAGTAACACAAACTAGACTTTTACTTTCTTCTTTGCATGTCACATTTTCCTGAGAAACTACTGATGTTTATGTAATAGGATGGGATGCTGCTGCTGTAATTAATATGTCTCTACTGACTGCCAAGTTACTGTCTCTAAAAGACAGAGACCAATAAATATTTAAAAGTGATTTAAAGTTTGTGCACGTAGTACCTGTTTTGTGGAAATCTTCATTGCTGAAATAACAGTGGGTTCCTAGGGAAAAAAAAAAAAAGAGTTAAAATATAAAATGAGCTCTATAAACATAAAAATGTTGCTAGAATGCTATTTGCCCAACCTAGAAACCCTGAAATTAAACTAGACACTCCTTAGTAATAGTGCTTCTTGTCTTTTGCAGTGGAATAGTTTCTAGCTGTAAGTGAATTAGAATGCGTATACATATACGGGTGCATCTATGATTGCTATATTGATTGTAGACATATCATTTTCCATGATTATTACAGTTTCATTGTGATTACTTTGTTACTAGTTTCACATCCTGAAATTAATTTTTACACTTAATATTAAAACTACATTTACAGAACCTCCCAAGTAATATGAAAATGATAATGACTGTATCAAAAAACATAGATACTGTATATTAAAGGTGATAACACTGAAATAAGCAACACATTTTAACCCTATCAGGGTAAAAAACCCACTCCTGCAAAAATTTATTCATAAGAACAAGTGTTAATCCCAAGCATAATCTTGTTGACTACACTACACTATTCACATACAAAGAAGTTACTCATATTTGCAGAACACAGAACTAAAACTGGCAAGAGGTTTTTTGCACCCTGGAATACCAATTATTTAATCAACCAAATAGCTCACTAAGAGAGTTTTTGTCCTCCTAGCTAAGTCTACTCTTAATTATACTTAGGTATAGCAAGCAGATGTCAAACCAACATCTACTTTCTTACACAAGAGACTGTAGGAAATATTTAACAGATTAAACATGTTTAGATCTGATTAAAAGACCGTTACACCTTTTACGCCCAGCTGCTTCAATGGATTTTAATCCTGAGAGTAAAAGTGGCATAATTTGGTTACAAAGTATGCAAGACAATTCTGTATGAACTTTATTCCGTCTGAAAATCTATTGATCCCATGCATCATACTTTTGGTTATACACATTAATAAAGTCCTCATTAAGCTTTTACACTTGTGTAGCTTTCAACTTGCTTGTCCTAAGAGAATTTGATGTGGGTCAGTGGATGTTAAGCATGTGACTTGCCTTTACAAATGGGTTAATAGACCTTATATTAGAAAACATCAATTAAGTGTAACATCTGAATGAAATTTGAACTCATTAGTTTGTTTGCTCAGCTGTTCAGAGAAATATTGCACAAATGGGGTTAAAAGAGGCATTTATTATCAGTGTAACAGATATGGAAGACTTTCAGTTTTGTGGAATTATACATGAAAAACATTGCATTCTGCACATGGCAGTTTAAGCATCAAAATACGTTGTTTATGATGCACGTAGACTTTTCAGTAACTAAAGAAAACTTACATTTGGTTAAGGTACATGTAAAATCTGTTGCAAATTCCCTATTGAAAGATCCATATCTTATGCATACAAATTCTGCTTATTCCACCAAAGTACATTAATGCCCTGTGTAAGGCTTAAATGCATACCAAAGGAGATAAATGAGCTTTCAAGTAAATCAGAACACCAAAATCCTTTTGTGTAATGAATAAATGTACATGCAAAGTAAAATACCAGATTTCAATTCCCCGTTAACCATACTACTCCTGTAAAACCTTTCTGAAATAAAACTTTCACTCCATTTTTTTTCTTTCTTTCACTTTTATATTTCTCTGATCTCCTTTAACTTGGCACTTCTACTTGATTTAGGGAAGAGACTCATACATTATCAACAATTGCCAAATAATCCTGCATTAATGTAATGACTTTTGCAAGTATAAAAAAGAAAAAAAGCTGGGAGCCACAAATTACTTGTCTCATTTTCTCCTCATAGTTTCTACTTTATTTTTCTGTTAAAAAAAAACCCAAAAGAAAATACCAGATTTCTGCCCTCAAAAAAACCTATGGATTGCAGAAATAGAGATACCCATTTGTTCAGTGGTATCTTGCACTCAAAACAGTGGTTTCTGTGCAAGATTGTTACCAGTAAAGGCAAGATTGCCTGTGAGAAAAAAATAAAAATAATATTGAAAATAATAATAAAAATGCAAACAAGCTCTGTTTAGATAGGTTGTGTCTGTTCAGAAACCAAAGATAAAGGGATGGCAACTAAGTATGATGAGGACATGTTGGCTGGGCCCCTGTGGCAGGTTTGGAGCACCGTCCTGCTCAGCACATCTGGAGTGAGACCACGCGATGTGGGGCTCTCCAAGCATGCAAGCATCATCTTCATGCTGTCAGATTTACCTCACCGTCCCAGCTAGGTATCAACCCCCTGAAAGCCTGAAGCCTGTGAAATGGTGCCATAAAACGGCACTGACAAAAAGAATAACATGGGGAATGTAAATGATTCACTGTGTCCAAAACACAAGACATCCCTGGGTTCTGTCTGGAAAGAGTTTGAAAGGTTTACTCAGCCTCAACCTGCAGGAGTGCCTATAGGATGCCTTATTTTTTAGGTGGCTCAGATGGGAAAACTGGAAGAGATTGACTTTCACAAAGAACTACTAAAGATTAGGGGGTGTTTTCGGTGTCTTATGTCAAACCAGGAAAATGAGACCCTAAAGTCACCTTTGAAAATATAAACATTTTCTTTGTTTCTCAGATTATTAGGCATAAGAAAACTGTGCAGACCACTGTTTTTCCTAAAGTATATTCCTAGAGTTACATTATGCTGATAGTCTGAATACTGTTAAGAGTTTATGCATTTATAAAATTCAGGTATTGCCTATCTCTGTGGGAGAAAGCAGACAGGCATTATTCTCAGACTTGCACAGATACATATTTAACTGAAGCATGTAATGGCACTAAGGTTCAGAGGTACTAATTTACTTTTTAAACCACAAAACAAGAGCCCAGAATGCCATTTCTTTTATCATTAACCTCCAGCTAGCACTGAATGTTTCAAGGTTTATTTTGACTGGTGTCTGGGTCTCTAAATGACAAGCTAATTAGAGGAGTATGCCAGGCTATTCCTTGGCTAGACTGCAAGAAGTTTAGTTTGCAGCTGTCCACAGAGAAATCTACAACCTGACACTTGAAATTTAGCTGCACTTACCCGAAAAACTGTCATTTCTTCCAGCAAGACTTCCTCTAATTCATGCCAAGTCTCCTTAGGAATTGAAACCACTTTAAGAACTGTTCCAATATCTTGAAAAGGGAAAAAAAAAAAAGGTTTCAGGTGCTTAAGAAGCATACTTCAGTTTCAGAGCAGCCAGAGTTTCTTGTAGTATGTAATTATTTCACATACAAACATTGTGAAGCTACGTATCACTGAGTACTCATTGTTCAAAACACCAACTGTTATTTAAAATAACTGAGAAATCACTGACTTTCAGTAGGGCATTTCATTTAAGTCTTCCAATTATCAAAATGCTACAAAGAAGATAAATGCTACTATAGTTATTCAAGAATGAAAAGGACTAAAATACTGTTTAAGTGACAGTATAAAATGACAGAGCTTTTGGTCATTTCATTGAGGAAGGAAAAGCACTAAAGTTACCCAGGCGTGTCTTATTGTCCATTTTAAATATGATGTTTGTCATTCTTAAAATGCACGTGAAGATGCTGTCAGAAGGCTCAGTATGGATACAAAAACATCTGGACAAATGTTGTTAGACAGATGAAGCTGTTAGATCTCTTAAGTACAGGCGATCTTCTCTGTGTCAAGCAGTACCTAAGATGTATAAGCCCCTTAAGGTATCCATATTTCTCTGTGTGTTAGATTCTAGTCTTTGCTGACTACAAGCAAATAAAAAACAATACAACTTGAATCTTCTGTTTAGAAATAGGTGTGTGCCAGCATTTTAATACTATATCCATTTACATTCTTGGGTTTTTGCAATTGGCTTTAACATGAACAAGGCCAGCGCTTGAAATTCCAGAGCTACAGCCTTTGGTTTTGTGAATAGTTGAGACTTAAGACCATCTCCGTTTTACAGCTTTTGCATCTGTGATTTATTTGTTTGTTTCCATGAACAGAACTTTCAGGGAAAAACAAAAAAAGAATCATTTCTAAGTTGGTAGACATCACTGCAGACTCTCTGAAATGGAAACACTCTGTATGTGACTTTTCTTTTTAACCAGCCAAGTGTAGTGCCATGTAAATATAACACAGGAATAACAACTACATCACTGAGGACTTTTCATGTTGCACATTCTGTAGCAGCAATAGTTTAGGAAAATACATTGCATTTTAAATGGATAAAATTCTCAAAGTAATAGAAATATAAAGGTCAACATTCTCAAAAGAAGAATTGTCCATCAATTACACAAAATCAAAACATATTTTGTGTATATATACATTTGTGTGTTAGTTGAAACTTCTCATTAAAAACATAACTCACCACTTCTATATTAAAAAAACATATAAAATTGAAACAAACAGATTACACAGGTTGAAAATGTTTTTATAAGGTGACTAACTTCAAAACTGTTGATTTCATGAGAAAATTCTGGAATTTCAACTTCTTTACATGAATTTGGATTAAGATACTCTAGAAATCCTAGAATATCCTGTAGAAATGAGATTTTCCATCTACTCCCCTTTAAGCAGATGTCAGTTTCTAAGTACGTATTTTTGGAAGTTTAGAAAGAACTTATTTCTTTCCACAAAATACGTACATCACTGTTTTCTTTCATTACTCACATATTCATAGATTCTTTTTTAAAAAGAAAAAACAGTTCTTTCTTAAAACAACAACAAAGAAGGCACAACTTTCTTTTCCTTTACGCAGCTACATGTACAAACTAAACTAGTAAAATATACTAGATAAGTTGTTTTGGAAGTGGTTTTCATTATGGTTGCTGCTACTAATTGAATATGTTTAATTCAAGAAATATTGAGAACAATACAGAACAAATGCAATATAAACTTTAAAACAAGAAGAAAAAAAATCCACATTTCTACAACAGAGTAATTCAGAACAACAGATAATTTATCATTAGTTACATTTGCAATTTAATGGATGAATTCATTTCCTTAATTATCCTGATAATTTGAAGACTGTTGTTTTGAGGAAAATACATTGCATGGGTAAAAAAAGAGAACTCTGATCTAATAAATAGAACAGCATAACAATGTGTCATGACTGTGTTCTGTACATAAGACAGTCCTCAGTCACAATCCATCAAATGCCATATTCTAGAAATAAAGGAGGATTTGATAAAACAGCACAAAAAAATGTGGAGCCTGCACTGGGCACTGAGCAGACGTAAGCTCCCCACATAATGTTGTTTCAAAGAAAGGTCTGACTTTTAAGTGGATCCTGCAACAATTACAGTTGCTTGATGCTCAAGAAAGCTTCGAGGTCAAAGATACACTGTGTTAATCACTACGGCGACTCTCGTCAGGCCACAGGTACCAAAGCGGGGCTTTATCTGAGTTCTAGATCGAGTCTTACAGAGTAGTATTTCAAACAATTTCACACAAATGGAATCAGGCTTCTCCTCTAGGATCAATAGGCTCTGCTCAGTAAGATAAGATTACTGTTATTAATTTGCTTTACTGACAGATGTACCTCAACTGTGCCAAATGATCCCAAACATCAGACACTCAGGATATGCATTAAGTGCATAAATCCTGTTTTTTTCTGATATTATTTCAAGCACATTGATATGATTTTATTTCCATTGTGAAACACACTGGTACAATCACAGTGGGAAAGAAATTGCTTGGCTAAAGATTTCACCCACAGGAAAGGAAAATGTGACCACACTGGATGGCTATTAATTTTGTTGTGTTCGATTATCATCAGTTATTCAATGAAAAGGGGAAAAAAAGTATTTCTTCAACATATTGAAGTTCAGCAGCCTGTGGGAATAATGTAGATTGCTGCAACAGCAATGGGAAAATGCAGAGAAATATGTCTAATCTGATGGGACAGACCTGCATAGAAAAACCCAGTCATACCCCAGAGAGCTTAATTCTGGCTTTGTCAGAGGTTCAGATCATCAAGTGGGAAACTGGACTGTGACTAGAGTCCCTAATCTGCTCCCTGCTTTGTTCTTTGTTTGGGGAAGATGTAATACGCACTGATTGTGTATCTGTTTCTGGTTCCTTTGACTTTGACCGGCTGGCTCAGTGCAGCTTTCTGGCAGAAGGTAGGCAGGACCTCAGTTCTGCCTCTTTTCCTTTCCCCCTGTGTGGAAGATGCCCTTTCCTCATTCTGAAAACTGCAATAAGGACAGTGAGCTCAGAGGAGCACAGAGCACCTTTTGTGCCCCAGCTCCAAGCACAGATGTTGTAATGCCTGTTCTTCTCCCATGAGGGTTTAACCTCCTGCTGGAAAAAGAACAGTTTCTATGGACAAAAGTAATATTTCAAGAAATAATAACACTCTGCACTTACGAAGCTGTGCTTTTGGTGCTGAAATCTCTTTTGGCAAGTGCAAGTAATAATCTTTCAATACTTTTACAGTTCTTGGGCACAAATATCAGCAGTGTTGGATAAGATCCAGAGCACTTACCACACACCTGAATGTTAGTGGTTTACGGAATTAAGTGAATGCCTAAATTCCCAACTCAAAGGTAAGAGCTAGATATCATTGAGGCTCTTTCAGAGGGAGACTTTGCCTGACTAATTTAGATAAGAACCACTATATATAATGATAACTATCTAAAAGCTATAGCTCAGGTTTAAGCAAGTCTTCCTGTACTGTCTGAAAACAGACAGGAACTTCTGCATAACTATTCATCTTACTCTAATAGAGGTCTCGCAGAAAGTACAATGAATCTCTCTCTGGAAGTACTTATCTCTCTCTGTTGCAGAAGCCAAGGCATCTTTCTTAGACTGAATGCCAAACTTTGGTGAGATAAATGCCACCTCTTGTGCTCAAGATGTAGACATAAATCAGCTCCTTGTGTTTGTTCAGCATCATACTCTGGATGCTGAAGGGCTTGTCTCCCTCACATTGCAGCCAAGGGAAGTATTGCCATTAATTATTTTTTTTTTTTTCTGAGCTGAATCAGGTCATATAAGACTTGTTGAAAGGCACAAAACTGCCAACTGTAGATGGCATTGAAGTCTCTCATGTGTGATAGAAAATATATGTGTTGTGTAAAATCATATGAAACTACTTTTCAATGTTTTATGCAAGAACGTATTGTAACACTGGTGTCTAGTAACTCAGTTCACAGCTTTAAAAAGCTGCAACACTTTCTGCAGAGCTGCATTTCCTGCAGTAAATGTTCTGAATTGCTACACATGCACTGTGTTTGGTACACAAAGCTTCACCAGCTCTCAGTTTACTCATATTTCAGGCATAAACATGAAAGAGACCTTGAAATTTATTGGTTTGGAAACCTGACCACAGGTCTAGAGCACCAGAGCTGTACTTAAAGCAAGTAAAAAATTGGACTGCTATAAGACAGACAGACAGATAGATATTTTTTGGTCCAAATCTGAAAAGAAACAGTGGGGTTTTCATTTGATTTGTTTTGACTTCATGATGCCAATGTCTAATTACCAGCACTTATGTTCAACAGAAGTTTAAAATACTTTTATTCAACATAACTGAAACACTAGCCAACCAATGTAAAATCTTCAAAGGTGAAGAAGCAGATCCACCAAATGCTAACCAGCACAGTTCTGAAGCCCCTGAAACTAAGAAATTGCCTGTCAGCTAATTTCTGGCCACTGTTATTTCTTATGATTACCTTTCTGGAAAAAGATGTCTTTTCTGAGTGCATATTTCCACTCTTGATAAAATGCCCAAACTGGATGGTTTTGCAAATGCTTTGGAAAGGATATCAAGTTTCTGTTTGAATACTAACTCTTCTTAAAACATTTTGTATTTGCCAGATATCTTCATCTTCAGTAAAATGATGTACTCTTCTGGCTAAGGAGCTGGGCATCTTAAGGCAATACTTGAAATACTTGAAAGGCACACAAGACTTTTCCCATACCTGGATACTTGCCTCATTTGTGTTAATGCTTCTTATGCTGTACTTCAAAATGGGTACCTCAAAACCCGTATTTTAATACTAAATTATAATTAATAAGGCAAGATATTTCTAATAATATTCCCTAATAACAGTAGTTGAAAAGAGAGTGGTTTGATCCTAATCCAGCTGGCAAAGCTCCTAAAGAATTAAGCTATGCAGGCCACGGCCTGAACCTGTTACAGCAAATGTGTGTAACAAAGACCTCCCCACACACACAGTTTTGAGTCTTGCCCCACGTTTTCACAGGTATACACTGTTCTGTCGGTGTTCTGCCTTTCAGAGTATGAAATTTTATCTGATCTATGTCTCCATAATGTCTGGAGGAGCATACAGTGTAGATGTAAAACTTCTCACCTGTGCCAATGAACATCACGTCATATTGGCCATCTTCTGCGTCTACTCGATCTACTACTATCTGTGTGAACTGGTAATCCACATCCGTTTTGATCATGATTGGACGGTTGTTGATGGGGAGTACTGGGTTGTACATGGCTGGATGACTTCTTGCAAATGTTATAACTTCATCAGGAAGGTCTTTGGTGGAATCAAAGCCTCCAAATGTTTTACTGGGACACTGGAAATAAAA
>VZTL01015486.1:0-12528 GCA_013400535.1 Scopus umbretta
CCATTGATTGCTTTACTTTGGAAGGAAATAAGAGGTGTGAAGGTGTAAGAAAGTGAACATTAAAAAAAAAAATACGAACATGTTATAGCTAAAATCATATTCTGCTCTTGTGGAAGTTGCTTAAGGTTAATAGAAGTTGAGCATGGATGAAAGCTAAGCAATGCTAAGAAAAGGAACACAACTATGTTACTTTTTAGGTCCTGACCCAGAAATACACAGCACAAAGACAAACTATTGAGATTAATAGGATAATGTTGTCAATGCAGCAGTCTGTAAATGGAATTCTTTAAATATATATGTCCTAAAAGTCCTTAGGAATGTATTCAGGTAAAATATGAATATTACAATCTTTTCTTCCTGAGCTGCTTTCATCAGAATAAAGTGACTTTTGTGCTTCGCCAAATGCCAGAGCAAAGCAGATAGGTTCAATAATCACAAAGGAATTTCTGGAAATTATATCCAAGTAAATTAACTATTCTCCTACAATCTGACTGCAAAGACTGTAAATAATTCTGACAGCCTTCAGACTCACCCATGTATCTTCTGTAGTTATCAGATATATACTTTATGTCGTTATTTAGTCAACCATTGTAGACTTTAAAAAAAACCCAACAAAACAAACGAAACAAAAACCCAAAAAAAACAATAGTGGTACAACACTTGGTAAAGGATTTTCTATTTTTTTTTAAATCATCATGAAATTACAGAGACAATTCTGTGCTTTTCCTATATAAATCTAAAAATACATGTTTATAGATCTGTACAAGAACTTTAGATTGATTGCTAAATGTAGATCCAGTGTGAAATAATGTTTTTTCTATATTGAATTTTCCTGTAACTGGTGAGTCACAATGTATTTGGACAAGGCAGAAAAAAAGTTCTAGACAGAAACTCCACTTTTATTTTGACAGAGTAGCATGTTCTAAAATTTAGAATATTATATGTAAAACCAGCATAATATACATCTTGTTTATAAACAATTTTGACACTTTCCTGGTTTTGATGTTTGAAAACATTACAACTATTCACCTGAATGCATTTTTAAATCTTGATTCTTGACAGTTAAAGCCTAATATTGGGGCAAATGGTCTTAACAGCCATCATAAGTCCAGCTCAGCACACTCTGTTGTGATTAACTGGAAATCTCTTCACTACTAGTCCTATTGTGAAAGAGATTAAATACTTTCAATAAACTATTTTATGACTGTTAAAAACAGGAACCTATCTTCATTTCTTTCTTCAACACACTAATTATACCTAATTAGTTTATCACCAGAAACTTCTAGTACAGATATGTAAAACCTGTCTAAAAATAGTATGCACAGATGTTAAGACAAATTATGTACTGTGTCCATTTTTCTTTGTAATTTTTTACCATTTCATGTAGATTTATGTGGAGCAGGTTTGATTTTATTTCATAATTTCATAACAAGAAGTTATTTTGTTGTTTGTTTGGGGTTTTTTTATTATTCTCAATAGAATGTAAACCTAGGAATTTAGTAATGGCTTGGATCCATTGAAATATTTTGTTATATGAAATAAAAAGGTTTTTGCTCATTTTTGGAGTATTATTTTTAAAGACTTTTTCATGACACACACCTCTCTGCTAGACCTTGATGAGTACCAGTAAAGGTTGGATTATTTAGTAAGCACCGTCTCAGGCTTCCCTTGATGGAAGTGATTTCCCTAGTCACAAATGATGAATGTCATGGCTTCACAACACTTCTTTACTGAAGAGGGAAGAGAAGGATCATAGAATCATAGAGTAGTTTGAGTTGGAAGGGACCTTTAAAGGCCATCTAGTCCAACCCCCCTGCAATGAGGAGGGACATCTTCAATTAGATCAGGTTGCTCAGAGCCCCATCCAACCTGACATTGACCTGACAACAAAACTTGACTGTTTCCAGGGATGGGACATCTACCATTATGAAGTACAAGATGAAGTACAAAGCCCAGCTACTTCCCTTTCCTCACTGGGAAAGCTTCTTCTTGGGAGTAGGTGGCTTTCTTCTCTCTCTAAAATACCTCCTCACAGCATGCCTTGTTAGGACAGTAGGAAAGCCTCGAGAAAGTCGCACGTGAGACTTGCACGAGTTGCTCTTAACCACATTGTAGTGATCATTCACATGTAGGCATAGCAGGTTTTGGTCAGACTTTTCATGTTGCAACTGTATCATTTCTTCACTTTTATGGCATTCTTGCTTTTAGAAATAATGATGCCAGGTATGGCGAAAGGTGAAAAGCTGAACATATTTTGGGTTATTTTCTTCCAGTGTTCAGTAGGTATTAGCACTCAAGCATTGCCATTCACTTCGCTTTGCCTCTACCGAAGTCCTTATGCTTCTGAACTCCCTTTCCTCTTGAGGCCTCTGAAGTATTCAGCTCTTCTAGGACATGGTGGAAAGCTGAAAATACATTATAAGCAATGAAAAAAAACTGTGTTGTTGGCTGATGAGGAAGAAGTCATCTCTCTAACTCTCCTCGGGGACTGGAACTCAGCAGGCAAATAATTTTTTCTCCACTATTTTTCTTCTGTATGTCAGATGAAATTGTTCTTGCTTCTTCAGACTGCCCAGACTTTAATGCCCCTGTCCCCTTCTCTTGGTGAGGATTCAGTTACAAGTCAGGTACGGGCTCCTGGAAATTCAGTGTGCTGGACTATTATTTTAGTGGTGAACTACCAATTTTTGTTTCAGACAGTATTATTGTATAGAATTACACTCAAACTGACATTTTAAAGCATTACTTCGGATAAACCATGAGCACTTCAGCTCTTTGCAATCTTGCCTGTTCTCCAGCAGAAGCCTCCAGGAGCTGCTGCGCAGGTGGATAAGGATCATGTCTCTAGGTGTTTGTATTCAGTTGCAGCTGAGATCACCCAGCCTTGAGTTCAGCAAAGTCTTGTTTCAAAGGGAGCGGAGCTGAATGAGCTGGAACTTTCCTATGAATTTCATTAGCATAGGTCCAATAATGGGGAAGATCTGGCTTGAAAGGGCTAGAGCGTGTTGGCTTGTTCACTAAGATTTACTGCATTTGGGTCTAATATGGGTTCTTTGTCTGCTTTCACCGTGCTGTTATCTGAAGGCACTTTGGGGTTTGTATTGTGAAAAAGATACAGCCAAGGCTGAATCATGTTAAATAATGCCTCTTTAGAATTATTATAGGAGTACAAAAATGGGGAGGGAAGGTTATTTTATGTTGTAGCTGGAAAACATATGAAACTAATTTTCTCTCTGAATTGTAGCACCTATCACACTGCAAAGCCTTTTAGAAGTCTCTGAGAACTACTAATTTAACATTTCCTATAAATATTACAGGTCTCTTACCAGCTGTTTTAATTTTTTGTCCATGAGAGTTTTGGTTCACCTATATTTGTTTCTAGGGAAGTAAGGATGTGGGTATGTTGTGAGAGATGGAAACTTTACTTTGATATACACTACAATATGTGTTACTTTTTGTTTGAAATTAAAAGCATTCCAGGTCAGTTTATAGTTATGGGCCAATACTGAATCCAATAGGACCCTCAGTGTCTATACAATATGAAGCCCTGTAATTTTTACTTTTTTGACATAGTGTGTACTCCAACAAACTTGATTAAATCTTTTATAATGTTAAATTTTGTACTTAGAACAATTAAAATTGGTTCTCATCATTTCAGTGCATGACTGCATAAGAAGAAACAAGTCACACAATTTATTTTAATTAGATGTAATTTACATTTATGTGTCTGTGTACAAAATAAAAATGAATAACTTTATGATTGCAAACTACCTAGCACAGTTTAAAAATGCATGAGATGTATTTCTAAGTTACTGCAGTAAAGCTGAATTACACATATACGATAATCTTTAAAGTGAATAAGTAATGCAGATTTAGCAACATTTAAAAAAAAAAAAAAAACCAAAAAACCACAGCTCAAATACTTGGAAAATGCTGAATTTTCATGTGGTTATAGAACACAGTTGAGCATTTTAATGGTAAATTTCTACCCCAAAATCATAAATAAAACATGCATGTTGATACTAACATAATCTACTAAAAAGTCTTAATGTGTTGCAGCCAAGATGGAAACATCATTTTTTGCTGTTTAAAATAAGAAATTAAGATATCACTGTACGTTCTAGTCTTTCTTGGTTTTAAAACACTTGTGTCTTATGTTATAAATCTCATCAGACTCTGTGAAATTTCACATTCTTTGGGATGTAAGATCTAATTCTGGGTTTGAATTCCAGTTCTACTGATGCAAACATGAACTCAGTAAATTCTGTCTCAATCCATAGACAGTTCTGAGGTTGTGTGTGGGTGTATAAATGTCCATAAGAGGTGGGCCATAGGAGGTTTTCCATCAAAATTTCCAGAGCTTGTTACGGATATGATCCAGTAAATAACTCCTACTAGTCCCTTATTTTAGTGGAATTTCTGCAGTCTAATGAAGAGCCGAGCTGGAACACGGTACAATAGAATATATATAGATGGATGCTTTTCAATGTAGTCAAACACATTTTTATGATGTCTAATGGAGTTAGTATGCTGCAAAGATTCGATATATTGTGTCGTATCCAGCTGTTCTAGTACACCATTATATTGTTCTATAAAGAACATCTACATGCATTTTTCCACTGACATTTATACACTTTGGATATGTAAATATCTATAACATAAGTGTTGATGTGTTACAATGTTGCTGGTATTAGGTACTTTAATTGTGTAAGTCATTAACACTTCTTTTGTTCACCTCATTATCATTTTTCTCAAACTGAGACTCTATTAGCAACCATTCTGTATTGCACATAGACATCAAGTCATTACAACAGTTGACACAAGACAGCCTTGAGATGTGTGACACTAATTAACTAAAAATCTCTGAATTACAAATAGGTTCCTTATAACTAATGAGGAATGACCATCTACATCAGACAATATTCATTTTTTACTTCATTGGTCATAAAGTATTGCTTTAGGGTGTTGTAGTAAATCACCAAAAAAATCCATTAACAAACCTTTTCTGTCTCTGCGAGTACAAAGAATATTAATTATTTTTGCTTCCTGAAAACTGAGAGCATTTTTTTTCTCCTCTTCCTACAGTCTTCATTGACAAATGTTGGCAAATCCATTCTCCAAAAATAACCAGGGAATAGAAATTTGCAATTGTTTTGCTTATATGTAGGTACATACAAGGAACTTCCTTTATATTCTGATATATCCTGCATGCAAGAGCTTAGTAAAACTGTGGTTTAGCTTCTTAATTCTTAGGGACTGTAGCAAAGAACATAAATTCTCTTTCTCTTGTTGTCTGTATGGTAAGTTTTACTGCACATGTTGAAGCTACGGTCATTGTGCAAGTATATAAAAATACTAAAACTCGTTGATGTGTAACTATATTATTCGGGGCAGTTGTGATGGATTATTATGATGGTGAGAATTGTTTTATTGTTGTTTTTAATCAAACACCACTGGCACACTGAATTTTGCAAGACAAAAGAGAGACTTGATTTTTAAGAAAAGCTCATGATACATATGTCCTCTTGTGGGTTCTGCATTCTTCTTGCTTCCAAACACCAACCTGTTTTGTCTACAGCCAGATGTTTTTATTACTATTTTCTGACTGCAAATAGGGGGTTTTTTTGATAGTTCGTGTGCTATAATGCATTTGCTTCCATATTATGTAATTTTGCAAGGTTGCATTTTTTTTCATTTATGACAAATTCAAACAAAAAGCTAAAGGGTGAAGTTTAGTAATTAAGAAAAATCAGAGGTTTAAAAACTGTGCGAGACCCATTTCCAATATTGGTATTTACAACTCCAGGATATTACAGAATGGGGAATGGGAAAGTGTGATTTACTGTATTAACACACTAGTAGGTCATACATGCTGTTCTAAAGGAGATATATATATATATGTGTGCGTGTATATTCATGTATTTATAGAGTCCGTAAAAAAGGGATAGTTGTTAAGTCTGGGACCATGAAAGTCAGGTAACATATACAGAAAAAATGAGATGCCAGCATCTAAGGAATCAGTGAGAGAATAGAAAGTTTTGATTGAAGCAATAGGCAAAAATTAAGATATTTACCTTAACTTTACTAAAGACCGGAATCTTTTAATCTGTTCTATAGGGATGGAAATTTCTTAGAAATGTGTGATGCAAAATCCACTCTGTTGCCTTATTGCATAAAGATGCAGCCTTCCTGGTGATGTCAGTAGAGACATTTTTCACTGACATCCGAACAAATGCAAGCGCAAAGAAAAAAATCACATTAAACCATATTTCTCTTTAAACCATATTTCTCTTCTGGACTTTAGGTCCTTGTCAGTTCCTCTATAAAGTACAGTTATGTATCTGCATTATCCTCTCCCCTAAACTAATTTTCATTCTGATTCATTGTGGCAGTCTTTAAGCACTATATATTCATTAATTGATTTATTACATTAATCTTCTGACACAGTGTATGAACTCTTTGGAAAGAATATTGGAACGCTGCAGGTGACTCCGGTCTCGTTTCCTCTCCTCTTCCCTTTGCCTCTGCCGTCGTTTGTTCTTTGCTTTTTTTTCTATCACTAGAGAGGCTGCAGAAAAGTTTGTGGGCAGATAAAGTTTGGTGTTTGTGGCCATTGACTTACCACCCTTAAGCTTGTTTAAAAAAAAAAANNNGCATTTCCCCCCTTAAATTTTTTTAAAAAAAAAAAAAAAAAAAATCACATTGTCATGCTATTCAATCCAGAAATGGTTAAATTTAGAGCTGTTCAGTGAAAAATTACTCCAGCCTTGTAGAACGGTTATGTTAGATGGGTTTTGGCTGAGGAGGTGGTCTTTTCTCCCTTGGGCTGGGTGAATTTTCAATTTGAGGTATTTTTTGGATGCAAAATGTCCAACTGCATTTAGGAATCTAGGTGGATTTTGCTGTCATGAGCTGATTTTACTATTTTCAGTCCTATTACCTCCATGGCTTTTATAGCTTTGGTAGGTAGCTTTATGTTCAGCAAAACCCACTTTCAGTTCGGGTCCCGATTGTGGTGGCGGCTCGCCGTCTGATCACCCAAAGAGCTGTACTCTGACTCCAGCCCCATCCCAGCCCATGTGTGCTCAGCGGGATTTTTGGGATAGGGATCCAAAGCTGAGTTGTTTTAGAAAGATTTCCTCTACCTCTTTTTTCCTCTTTGTCAGCCTTTGTGCAACCTCAACGTAGTTTTTCTACTTCTCTCCAGTGGCTATCAGCTACATTACCGTAGAAAAGATGAGTCCTGTGGCTCCGTTAATTATTTACATCTGTGTAACGAAGATGAGCAAGTGTGTGACACACAGAAAGCAGCGATCAGGAAAAAGATAGCCAAAGGGGAAGTGTTTGCTGGAGACGCATCTCAAACAGAACTCCTGGCAGAGTCATTATAATGGCAGTATGCAAACAGCGTTCATGTTTTTAAACAAAAAGAAGTATTTAAACAGTTAAAATTATTGTATATTATTAGATTTAGACAGTCTGCTGTTTGCTTTTCTCTAGTACTTACAAAAATACACGAAGAGGAAAAAGCAAGCAACTGCAGAGCGTCATAAACCCAACATTCGTATGCTCTGGTTTGCAGCTGTGAGTTCACTGGTGTGCCATACTAGTGCCAATGCGAACAGCCTGTCACTGGAGTACAGAAGTGGAGTTTTGTGTGCCGCTACGAGGCTCGTTAAGCTTCACAGATAGATAACCTTTTGAACTGTTTTGTCTACAGTAACACACAAAATTGGAAGCCGTCCTTTGGAAGCAAATTTCAGTGGGTTTTGGGTTTTTATTATGAGTTCTTGACTGACTAAATTCGATATCGGCACTCTTAAGCGTAGGCTAAGATCAGTGCAAATCCTGGATTGGATTTTGAAAACTTTGGCTTGGATAGCTGGGTTTCTTCTCCCTGTAGAAAGCACAGCGAGCCAAAGCCTGTTCTTGAAAAGGGAGGTGGATACCAGACGGCTGGTTGTGTCCACACTCCTCCGTTTATAAGGAGAGAGGAGAGAGGAGACACTTGGCGCTGGACGCGCAAGGGCTGCGCATCAGCCCAGGTGACTGATTTTCAGACTGTGATGACTCAAAGGCATCCTTTGATTTCTGAAGTTCTTCATTTTCTCTTTTGTTTCTGTTTGCTTCAGTATTGCTTTCTACGGTCTTCAGCTCATCTTTTACGTTTGGTCTTAAGCTATGAGGGCGTGCTATAACTATGTTCAATCATTTGCACACTCACAAACCTCCTGGCTGCCACTGCTTTTATTCTTTCTTGTGAATACCATTTTGGAGACCATATGCTATGATGTCAGAGATTGCAGCCATTGTTCTGCTGCAAACAGCACAATATTTCACCTGTTTTCCTCTTCTTTTCCATTGTCCACATCCTACCATAAGTGCTTATTATTCTCCTTTTTTCATGGGCAGCTGAATACCTGATTTAATTGAAGGTGACTTCAAATTTATATTCATTAGCAGTCTATGTGGTTGAATAAAGCATATGGAGAAAAGTAGCAATAAATAAGGGGTTCCTTATCATACATAAATCCTTATTAAATATGAAATCTTTTCTTTGCATATATGTGATACCAAAAAGTAAAGATTTTAAGTACTTTCCATAAATTTATCCCAGTGTTTCAAAGTCCTGATATTAAAAGTATGCATCTAGTCTGTGTGAAAAACTTCTTTTTAAAGCAGGTATGATACCGTGGGATACCACGTGTGTTTAGTTTACACTTTACACATGAACTTGTAACCACAGAAATTAATTTGTAGTATTCAACCTCTTGGAAGTTTTCAAATATTTAACATTAAAAAAAAAAAAAGAATCATGGAAGTATAGTCTCTTTCTCCCGTTAATTTCTAATTTTCCCACAAGAGCAACCTCGTCTAATGGCCATAATTCAGCTCTAAACCTTAAATATCTTTAAGGTGTAGTATGTCTTGTCTTAGCAGGGTCAGAAACATTACTTTAAGATGTTGTGATTTCGAGTTTTATAAAAGATAAATTTTAAAATCCCTGGTTATCGATGATGAACTGGACAAAAAATTAAAGTAAAAAAAAACATCTGTGAGGATACCTTCTCACACTTTTAAAACTGTATCAGATGTTTTATGTTACTTTCTCTGCGTGTTGCATGTTGTTTCTTGTTGCCAAGAGCTATGTTGAAGAATAAATATTATTTTTTTTAATCAGTTCTGCAATCTTAAATATCCTATACCGCGCTCTGAGTCCACAGTAGAAATGCGGTACCATCAGTGCTATGGAGGCGAGCTAACAGGGCGAAACAGGTCTCACAATCTCACACGTGTGTTTGACAGGCCACATACTGTATTGTACCATAGTGGAATATTTTTCATTTAAGCCCATATTTATCCAGAGAGATCCTAAATGTTGTGTGGATTATTCTTTCTTAAACTTTGGGCTATTTTGGCTTCATTACAGTCATTAATCGACTTCATTCGATAACACCGTAGAGAAGACCTAGGTAGTTGCTATACCAGAGCTTCTCTAGAGGAAAGTGTGCTGCAGTCAGAACAGGAAAAGACATTTTTTGACAACTCTGGTATTTGCATCAAAATGATCAATTTTGTCTTTGGGTCAGATTCTATCCACTGACTTTTGGTGCTTTTGTACCGGGGGAGGTACAAAATACCTTTTCAAGGGTTCCCACCTAAGCGTGCAAACAGAGTTGAATTCAAAGGCCATTGAACCAGTGGAATGAGGTTTTGTTCAGGATAACTGCTCACTGTGGAGAAGGTTCACTCCGTAAAGACACTTAGGAGAGCAGGATGGATCTGTAAGTCACTGATGTACAACACAAATGGGAATTTTGAAGGCATCCTAGAGTTTGGTATAATTGTTTCTTGTGGCTGAGGACAGCCCAGGATTACAGCTGCTGGAAAATTGCTGGTCTTCAAGTAAATTGGATGCAGTGATGTAAAAGGGATGTACCACATTTGGCTGCCTCAATTCGTACTTAAAAGTGTAAGCTACTACCTAACTACTTACCCAAAATGTTGAAAAAAAAACCCACTTTGTAAAAACTTAGCTGAGAAAGACAGAGGTGAAAAAATAAACTCAGAAGTAGCAGCTTTGATGCTTTTTTTTTTTTTTTTTTTTTTTTTTTTTTAAATTTTTGAAATGTCAAAACTTCTAAAGAGAGNNNCGGTCGGGGAGCGGTTTGTGTTTTTCTGTGATTTGATAACTTTTCATGGACCTTGAATTTGTGCTGGGCACTGTAGCATGTCTCCTTTTGTCTGGCTACCTCCACAATCTTTGCAAATATGTTTTATTCATACTTTGTAACTCCTTAGTAAACTTAGCACACAAAGTTGTACCTTAATTTACATGAAATTAAGGAGAGTGTTTCCAGAAGAAGGAAACGTACATAATGAAATAATGTTCATCCATAATTTTTGCTAATACACACTTGTACATTGCCTATGATAACAAAAATTAGTGCAAGTAATCAGCTTGTAGATTCTCAGTTGCATTCTCTGGTTAGAAATTTAGTTAGAAATTTTTCACAAGCCTGAAGCGAGGCAGGTACAGTTTTGGTTAAGCACAAATTCAAGGCGGGTACCATGTCAAAAGTGCATGGTAAAATGTTTCTGCTAATTCTGACAGCGGCCTTTAATGCTTTCTCATGATGCTTCTTTAGTGGGAAACCCGAAGTTGAGAGGTTGTGTGCTCAACTTTCTGCAGCTCAGCTCTTTTACCATGGCTCATTTTGCCATCTGTTAAAAGACAGTTACGCCAGGAGACCGTAAGATATTCTGCTTCCTGAGCTGGAGTCTCCTGAGCTGCACAGCACTGCATGAGCGGTGCTGCTTCCATCCTCTTTGCCCTCCAAGCAGTGTCCTGGTATGAGTGTTTGAAACATCGAGATGGTGTGTTACCATAATTGCAGCCAGTATTTTTGACTATTTTTCTACCAGCTGGCAAGGCTCAGAATTATTGTGTCTTCTGAAGGGAAGAAAAGATGCCATCCGTCTGCTATATTTTTAGCATTCTTGCACAGATGTAAAATACACTGAGATTATTTTGAAGAACACTACTTTTAAATTCCTTTTCCCGAAGTTCACTTGATAATGCTGCCAGAAGTCGCTGTCTGTTAAAGGAAGAGCGAAGAGGAGTAAACAAGATAAAAAACTACTCATCTTTATTTGCATTAGACATTTCAGAAAGTGCAGTGGCTGGGTGGGATTCTGTGGGAGAAGCCTGTGCTGCTTCAAAGGCATCGCAACATGCAGCTTTGTTTAGCTTAATTCTTTTATTCAGTGAAGGTGGTAGAAAGTGTGGGCAGGGAGGCCTTAGGACATGCTGTCTTGTTCCACTGACGTTGGATGATTGAGACCTGTTACCTTTTAGAGTCATTTTGCAAGACAAAATACGTCGTAAGCCTTTTTGGACTGAAGTTCATCTTCATTTGTAAGTCAGGCTGCCTTCCAAAGCATCATGCTAGTAAGGAAACAGAAAGTAAAAAGAAATTTATCTTAATCACATGAATAAGTTAATAATTTCTAATCTCAACCTTTCTGTTTTCACAAGTCGTGCAGAAAATTTCTCTTGAAAACAAAACAATGTGAGTAATACTTCTTGGACCATATTTCAGTTTCCCCTCACATGCAGTTCCCAATCAAAAAAATCTAAATTAGGAAGCTCCCCTGCTAGTGTTTTAACTTGCATAATATATTTAAAGTTGCAGGATGTTTGCTTCCTGAATGAATCTTCTATTTGAGAAGCAAGAAGCATCAAATTAAATCCCAAAATCTTTAGACAGGAGCATATCAGACTCGTGCTATTGAGTTGATAAATGTTAATTAAGAGATTCATTCTTTTCCCTTGTTAAATTTAGAAGATAAATATATATGCTTATATATTCTTGGGCACAGATCTCAGTTTTCTGTTTGATAAGGTAGATGCTGAAAGCCCTCTAGCATTCTTGGGTTTGTACATAAGTAACGCAAATACCATCGTTTACGTGCTTCACAGATCGAAGTTTTTTTTAGTGAATGTTCCCTATTTTAGAAGAAAAGATTTTTATTTTTTAACTCCTCACACTCTATTCACAGTTGCTCTAATGCAATGAATAAGTGAGCTATAAGTGGCAAATCAGAAAATTAGTTTGGTTTTGTTAAATGTTAGGTACCTTCAAGTTGTGGCGCAACTGAAATGGGAATCAAACCAAACATTTCAGTTTTACATGGCCTACCTGACACTGAGCGCTACGCTAGCCTAAGCTGCTTTATTTATGTTCTTTGAAAGCTCTGCAGACTTAAACCAGTTCTGGAGGAACGCCCGGGCACTGCCAGAAGTTCTACGTACTGTAGTGAGCTTTATGTGCACGCGTGCGTGGGATGCTTCATGGGATGATGTGTCCTACCTCCATTTAACAAACAAACAAAAAAAAAGAGTAAAAAGCCTGAAGCCCAAGCGAAAAATAAAAAACCCCAAAGGCCCACCCAGCGGCCCTGCGGCCTGGGAAGGGCATGCAGCTGCGTCGCTCTCTCTCTGCCTCTCGTTTTCTTGCATGGTGC
>VZTL01015498.1:4193-39153 GCA_013400535.1 Scopus umbretta
AAAAAAAAAAAAAATTGAGTGAGTGTTGAAAGTTTCTGCCATGGCTGATTACTCTATGGATTATTCATCCAAGCAGCAGCTCTGCATTGCTTAACAGAAACATTCCTACAGTCAGGAAAACACTTCACCAGCAAGACAGGGCAAAATATGCCAAATTCCCCCAAAATATGGTGGCAGGGCCACACCCTGGCCCGTTGTACAGCATCCATCATGGGGCTGCATCCCAGCCGACTCACCTGCCTTTGCCCTGTTCAGCAAGCACAAAAGCATTTGCCTTTGAAAATCTGGCCTGTGGTTTTAAAAACAGCTAACAAATTTCACTGTGGCATTTTTTTTCATGCTACCAAGAGCAGATTGCTGCAACAGTCATTGATAAAGTGACTCAAAGCCTCTGTGTAGCTACAGAAGAAAAATGAAGAAATAAAACCTCAGCTGTTCTGAAATCTGAAGAAGCTGCTGCAAAGACCCATGCTGAATCATTTACTGTCTGCAGTTACATGCAGTTTAATTGGTCCTACAAGATTTGAAATGTCTCCTAATCTAGTGATGGCCCAGATTATCTTTTTACATTATAGAGATGAATTAAAAAATAATTTAGATGGCTAGGGCAATTCTCTGCTCCCAAACATATGTGCCTCTATTGCAGAGAACCCTGAAAACATACCCTAATATTTAAAACTTACCTCTTCTGAATAATAAGGACCTGGTGGTCTTAGAGCTGTGCAGCTTTTGCTTTAAGTATTAAACTATCCTCCAGGGCTTAAAACCCACAACTTTCAAGATAAAAGAAAAGATGCTCTCAAAGATATGTTTAATTATTATTACTTGGAAGAATTAAAGATACTGGATGAGAGATAAGCCCTTATAGCAACAGAAGCGGTTTTCTAGTTCTAGGAGATAATAAACTGTGCTACTGGTCTGTCGCTGGGCTTTGCTGGTAACAGATCACATGTATTTTCATACAAGTTAAAATAATACACAGAAAAACAGCCACAAACTAGTCACATTGCCAAAATGCATCTTAAATAACACACCAAAAAATGTCCACAAACTAGTCAGGGTGCCAAAATGCATCAAATGTTAAGCAGCCTGTGGTCTTCAGGATGTCAGGATGAGGCACACTGTTTGATGATGGTTTTTCAAGAGAAATTTCAGGGTTTTGCATGCCATTCCTGAAACAGCCTTGCTGCTACAAAAGGAAAAGAGCATTTGGTTAATAATGATCATGATTTGTGGAGCCATTTTACAAAACTCTCTCTGAGATGGCAGTCTTTAAAAGGGTGTAAGCAATGTAAAAAATTCAGAGTCATTACATCTCAAAGGCAAAGAAGGCAAATGCAAGCCTACATGCAGCAGAAGCTGGCTTCAGCAACACTGGCTTAGCTGCTGCCCAGACCTCTACTCATGTGTACAAGGGACATCAGGAGGAAACACAGAAAAAAAAGGAAGAGGGAGGGAAATTTTGAAAATTGGTGAAAAAGAGCATCCTTGGAGAAGAAAAGCAGTTCAGCATCTCTGAGCTGGTAATCAGCTCCTAGGGCAAGGAGGGTCAAGAAGCAAGGTGGTGTCGGGGTCAGGACTCAGGGGTACATGGCACTGAGGAGCACAGTGGAGACCTGCTCCCACATGGAGTTAAACAGAACAGAGCCATGACATTCAGCTGATTCTTAAGGCACCCCTTACACCAAAGCAAATCCTTCACCCTTTGGACATAAAAACACAGCACACCCAGCATGGCATACAACAGGAAAGCCAACACCTGAGTGTGACGCGTGGTACACAGGCACTGCACGCATATCACCACGTGTGCCAGCGTGACCCCACCAATGCACAGCATGCAACGCGCTTGGTCATTCTGTAACCACTGATGAGGAGAACGGATCATGACTTAGTTCTCACCTGAAAGACAAGTCAAAGGAAAACAGCAGGATCCAGCTTCAAATAGCACTGGTGAGTCAAGCCTGCTAGGATGTGAGCTGGTGGCTCTGGGGAGCCTTGGTGCTGCTTCATCTGCTAAGCCATTGGTGACAATCTCAGCTGAGAGAATGGGAATTGCATTGGTACTGCGGTGCTGACCTTTGCAAAAACTGTGATGCAGACGAAGAGCTCAGGGAACAGTTCGTGCCTTCACCCACTATTTCCAGCCCTTAGACAGCTCCAGAGCAGGAACTTTGTACCCAGCCCATAAGCACGTAAGAGGGCTATGCTGTCACTTGGAAGGACTCATGTTACTGTAATTCTTCTGTGTCGAGAAGAAATGGAAAATAAAACTCCATTTTCTTGAAACAGTCCTCGCTCTCTATACTTGCACGGTATCCATGGCATGTGGGCACCACCTCAGCTCTAACAGGGTCAAGCATATAGACATTCTGATTTTGAGAGCCTTTCCCTCCTTCTGGTAAATCAATCCCAGCTTGACCTGCTAGTAAAAGTCAGCAGGCACAAACACACCAAACACCAAGGGGGTGGTGGCTAGGACAGACAGGGAGCATCATCTGCAGACTGCTTCCAATAGTCTGGATGCATCAGCAGACAATGGATGCAGTCCCACTGCTTTGCGTTTTTCCTTCTGTCATACCTGGAATTTCTCAACAAAGCAAGAATAACCTAAAGGAGGAAAGCAGCAGACCAGGGGATCCCTGTGCTGGCTTCTGCTGCTTAAACGCACCATAGGGTACTCCTTTACACATCTCTACTTCTTCAATGAGCATCCCTTTTGGAAAATCAGACATTTCATGAAAAACAGCAGTTACAGTATGCAACCATTTCTCCTGTGGATGTTAGGTAACAAATGTACTATTGTGTGCTTTATTCCTCAGCTCTGTTTTAACTCCTCATCTCTAAATTTATTAGTAAAGCCAGAAAATTATCACTCCACATGTGTCTGATTGAGAACTGGGAGTAGGGACAGCTGACTTGTCTCAGGTGTTATCAAGCACCATGGGTTCAATGCAGGCTCAGACAGACCCAGCGGCAGGGCAAGGGGTGAGGCTGACACAGAGTTATGGTACAAAAGTGATTTTGAGTTGAGAGAGAAAAAGAGCAAGATTAAAATGGAGAAAACAGGAGACAGTCAGAGAAGGAGGCTGAGGACCTAGTTAACAATATGAGGAAAATACTGTCCTAAGAAGTTACCATAAAATAAGGGTCCAATGTTCAGTGACCAGTACTCTCAAGGCATTTTTCTGAGGTGGCTGCAACCCAGCCACGCAGGGGTTACAACTCGCCCTGACATACAGAACAGGGTACCCTGGAGCTACTAAAACTTTTAACTGCAGGAGTGAGTCATCTGCTATTGACAGTGAAATTGTGAGAATTGTGAGAATTCCAGTCAATCTGACAACTCCGAAGCAGTTTCTCAGGCCCATCCTCTGAGAGTGCAGAAACAAACTAGAAAGGGAAAGCTAATCCCTGGTACATCTCCATCAAGACTCCAGAGATACAGCAGGAATAGAGGTGCTCCTGTACATTTACAGCTGCCTCTTAATTTATATTTATAACTATCTTTCTAATTCCACCAATCCCAAGGGGACTGTAAAGATCACAGCTAAACTGTATAGTAAGCTTCCCACTGCAGAGCTCTACATAGACACGACTCCTAACTGCCAGTGTTAACTGAGCTAAGTCTCTGGGACATACTAATGTTCAGTTCACAAAAACAAACAAACAAACAAAACAAAACGAACACAAAAAGCCCAACTAAACAAAAAAACCCCTCAAGATTAACACCATTCTTATTGGCTGCTTTGTAATTCATTAAGGTTATGGTTAAACACTTGCAAGTGAAAAGGAGTTTACGAAATTAATCTCTCAGCTTGTCTTCACAAAAATGTTACCTGAGTAGTTGCAGCTATCCCAGGTCACAGATGCAGTTGGCTGCAAAAGGGACCAGGAGCCAGCTGGTCAGGCTGCCTGGTTGGTGTGTGGATGAAGACACCTGAATTTAAGTGCTTCTGTACCATCCTACGGACACTATTGTCTAAAGAAAAAGCAAGACCTCCCAGAAGGATTCATTGCTATGTTTAATTCTGTCCAACATAAAGCTTAAGCAAAATACTTTAAGAATTGCTCCCACTCCCAGCATGGGCTCCAGCTCCAAGGGAAGCTCCTCACCTGCCTCTACTCCCTACTAAAAGTGCATCATGCTTTTTCTTCCTCCATCTCCAGACCTGCTACAAAGCATGTTCTCTCGAGTCACAGGCTGGTTTTATGAACTGCCAAATAATTGAAAAACCTTCATCTCAGACCTTTGTGCCCTCAACATGGAAGACTAGCCTTTTACAATACACCACACCAGTTAACACTGCAGTGACAATAAGACCTGTGACGCCTTGCTGAATCTCACAGTCAGAAAATGAAAAGTCCAAACCTTCTCAAATCATCAGAAGCCGAGCTACAAGCATGCTACACTCAAGGGCTCAGACCAAGCTCATGTCTGAGCCTCTTCTCACCTAAACATTGTCCTTTCAGCCATCTGCATTGACATGGGTCTTGCACTTGGCCCTCACACTATTTCTTAGCCAGCAGTTGCTCCTTTTCCAGCCCAGGCTCTTCGAGGTAGCAAGGTTTCATATTTATTCATAAATGCAAATCATATTTCTCAGTATGAAGCAAGCTGAGTGCCCCGTTCCCATGGAAACAGTTCAGATGCATTTATATGAATGAACCATTTTACAAACTGCAGAAAAATCCTTGACATCGTCACAGTTGAGGGCAGACTCAGGGACTAGACAAACCAAGTTCTTAAACCTCAGAAGCAGCCATGGGGAGATAAATAGCCATACAGCAGTAGCAGGCAGATAGAATGGAATCTTGATTTCCACTAATGATGACTTTGAGCAGCCACCGTCAGAGCAGTAGAATATAGCAGGCAAGAGTAACATAAGTAGAGGGTGCCTGGAGAATTTCTTTACCAATAGTTTCTTCTACAGCTGATACCAAATTTTGGACTGCTGCAAATGCTGGTACAATCTCACCCAACACAGACCTACACCCCCTCACAAAAAGTTCTCCATCACCATGAACATTTGTGCCAAGCAATGGGGGACTTTAGAGGGCTGGTTTTCACTACGGGGTTGCAGAACCAGTACAAGGGACCGAACAGGAGAGTAAACCACCAGCCAGCGAGGTCTCACAACGCTCAGATCTGTTTCGACAGAAACACTGCTGTGTGCATGGGAAGCCTTTGGATGAGAGCCTGGTACTGACTTTCACCTGTGTTGAGTCTAGCACTCAGTCCAAACACAAACCCGGGGGCTTAAGACTTTGCCTGGTCTGTAAAGAAATTAAGACTGAAAAAAGCAAGTGCATGTTAATCAGTGTACATCACTTGGTCACTAGAAGAGTATTTGCTGGGATAGCAGGAACAGGAGACAGTGGTCTCAGTGCTGCTGTCTGGTGATCTTTCAGGAGTGTGAGTTACCAATATACCAAACAGCTCCTTAGGCAATGACCTCATTTATAAGGTATCATTGCCATCATTTTTTCTGCCACCTCAAAATAAGTGTCCAGTCTGCACTGGTCCTCCAGCGCGTAAGATGAGTCACCCAATCCTGAGCTCGATATCCAGAGAGAGAGAGGAGCCAGCCTCTCTTCACTGGCTCCAGAGTACCCCAGCTGTCCCGTTTACATGCCGATCTGGCTTTACATGTCTGGATTAGATGGGGTGAATCTCACCCCAGCTCTCAGTGGAACAGATATAGCTGATACCGTGTGGCTGTGAAAAGCAGGAGAGCCACAAACAAGTCCAGAGACAAACTGCTTGGAAATGCACACCAGATTTCTGCAGCATGACACCATCCTGCTCTCCTCTGCCCCTGGCTCTCAAAGGACTCCATTGCTGGAGAAGATGCAGTAAAGACTATTCGTAGCTGCAGCTCCTGTGTATGCAGACTCTGCTTATGCTCTGGTCCTGCAGCTCCAGATATAACTCACTGCCGGTTGCACGGCCACCATCATCACATAGATGTCCCTGTCACCCAGGACAAAGTTGCCATGAAAGGGTTCACTAGGCAGATCCAAAGATCACGTTCCCAGTTCCCAGCTAACCCCATTCAAAATCCCTCATACTTTGCAAAGCTTCTTAGGAGGCAGGGAGGATGGGCTCAGGAGCCTGGCTGTAAGCAGATTTCAACTCAGTCTGCCAGCTGTTTTCCTCCTTTCATTGATATGTTTTATTGGGCAGTGGAATGATGAGACTGTTACTTCATTCAGCTGGGATTTCAACAGCAGCTCTGCAAACTCCATCTTATAAACCAGAGAATTTCAAAGCAACGGATTGCCAAGGTTATCAGATTTGGACATGACTTGCCAAATAACACATGCAGTTTTTGGAGATGTGTCTGTTCTAAGCTGCAAAACAAGTTTCAATTCTTCAGTAGGGAAAAAAATAATCTTTCCTATGAGAGACAATTCCTTTATTTGCATATCAGCTAAGGATCTTTTGACATTCTTTTTAAAGCTGCTTTAGAAAACTCTTTTTGCTGTGAAAAATTTGAACTGGTCACACTCCAAATTGCACAAAGAGCAGGCTGCCTTTGTGATGCCAGCCAGCGTTAATCAATGGGGATCCAAGCTCAGGTTTTGCATATGTGCTCCTGCACTGTTCACTCTAATTTGCAAACTGGAAATTATTTTGTGAATTATTTTAAACTATATACAAGTATCAGAACTACTTTACATTATGTATAAGTGTCATCAAATTTTAAATTGCTCATGGATAATTCACTACAATGAAGCAAAACTCATCATATAAATTTTTGGGCAAAAGTAATTGCTCCCATGGGTTTGCAACCATACCATAAATCATGAAAACTACTATATATTGCACTCTGGATTAGTCCCGGCCTCACCCATAGTAATGAATTGGTTGTGGCTCTTATATAAACATGGAGAGCAGTGATTTCCCAAATACTTTTGACCTGAGAGCTACCCTCAGAACTTGTCATAGATCACTACGTGCTGTAAGCACCAGGGAGATTTGCAGCCTACTTACTGGGATGCCAGAGACCACTTAGAGTCCACAGTTTGGAAACCACTTGTTTGTACTAGAAAAGATTTTCCTCCTTGAAATCAAGGTGAGATGAGCATCCGGTAGCTTGCAGTGTCTGATATAGTGAGGCTTGGTGCTTGTCCCCACTGGAGGGTATGAAGGGTTCCTGAATATTCTCTCTCCCTGGGGCTCCTAGCCTATGCAAGTGCTTTGCCCAACATCAACCCATTTTCCAGCTAAATTCTGTACAGCTGTTGTTTGCCACTATATCAGACCTTAATGCACCAAGTGTTCCTAATTTGTGGTGGGGAAAATTGGAATTAACCAAAGACTTTAATATATGATGATAACAATTATCAAAATGCAATAGGTAATAACAACCCTCCAGTAATGGTTTTGATCTGCAACTCTGTAAGAGTTTGCCAACTTAGATTTCTGAATTCAGATCGATTGCTTTTTGCATATACCCAGAGACTCCTTCAACTTCTCAGCTGTTGAAGCATAGCAATTTCCCATCTCCAACATATATAAAGCTCTAAAGTGTTAAGGAAACAGGGTTTGTAGGTCTTTTCCAAGTAAGAGACTGTCACCTACTGTGGAGAGGCAATGGAATGAATCCCTGCAGCCACACCAGAGCCCCGCTTGCTGCTTGAAGGCTGTGAATCACGATTCACATTTATTTAAAGGAAAAGGTACAAAGACATCACTCAGTGCAACTGGACCTAAAGCAGATGCATTTATTTATATCAGTGGTAAATCTAGTCTATACATAAAATCTATTAAATTTTTCATCAAGCTGCAGGATAGATTTCTTTAGCACATGCCCACCATGTGCAGGGAGGAAAGATTCAAGGCCCAGTCCCCAGAAGAGAGGTCTGGGACTCCTCTCTGCTCTTTTGGGCACTAGCTCAGAGATTGTTTGCAATGGCTGTTCCCTGCAATCTTGAATGCTAAACAGTCTTTAAAGTTTCTGCCAAGTTTCTTTTCACAGACTCAGACAGCTCTACTGCTGACAGCACAACCCCTGTACAGTGCATAAATGTTTCTACAGCTGCAAAAAGTGTCAAAAGATCCTTTTACAAACTAGCATCAAGCCCAAAGATTTTGAAGGATTCATCAAGCAGATTTAACCAGCCTCTTCCTCCAACTATTTTATTCCTGCAGTGGAAGATACAGTAGTTACTGCACAGGGCTACGCAGCAGAACCGCTCTGTGCTAATCATGGCTTTACTGCATGCTTGATATATGATCTTCGCTAAGACAGTCTCACTGATCTACAGTTTATCTATGCCAAACAGATGATAGGAGTCCAATAATGTGCATAAAAGCATTTATTATGGGCATTTGTATAACAATAGAGTCGTGAGGCATCATTGTGTTCAGGCACTGTTCAGTTAGACTGAGATGATGACAGCAGCTGCCCTAAGAGAATTCATAATCGGAGAGGAGGAGGAAGGGAACAGGTGTGTGCCCAGGTGGGGAAGGACAGCACTGCAGCTTGCTCACAGCGGCAAAAGACATTGCGGCAGAGCGACAGATGAAGCTCTCCTATGCTGCCTTGTAACAACTGATGAAGATACTCCCCATGCCTAGAGATCCTTCGCTACTGAACACAATACGTTCAAGCACGCGAATGAAAAGCCAAATGCAACATGGAATTATTATCTTGCAATTAGCTACACTGAAAGGTTTTCTCAATATTTGTTAAAAGCATGCAAATAGCCTCTTACTGTGATCGAGCTCCCTTATTTTTCCTCCAGAGCTCCCTTACCTAGCCTTTGTCTAAAACAAACACCCGGAGTGAGGCAGGGATAACCCTAGGGCAGGTTACAGCAGTTGGAAAGAGCAATGCTATCCCACTGACCCCTAAAGACTGCTCCTCACCAACACCACAGGAAACAGGAGCTAAATAGTATCCCTGATCCCAAACAAGCCAAACCCAGATGGTGCATGAGAAGTTTGTGCTGCTTGCTTTTGTTTTTCACAAGCCATTGCACAGGCTCTGTGGGATTTCTGAGAAGCACTCTGACCTGTTTGTGCAGCCACTTAGCTCCCAGGTGGGGTCAGTCCCTGGGGAATCACTTTTTTAATTCAGTCTCATAAACAACTTGGTAAAATAAAAAGATCTTGGGGGTGGGGGGTGGGGGGAAATACAAATGATGAAACAGATGACATGATTCAAATCCCAAAACCAGCTTGAGATCTCAGAGAGGGGAAATGCAGAGATTAAAAGGCTTTCTCATGAAGACAGTACTTAAAACAAGGGTGATTTCCTTCCAAATCTGTTCACTTGTCCATTATTTTCAGACTACTACTTTGCATCTATTCCACTTGATAGGTCAATTCTTCCTTTCAACCTCATCCCTCAGAGAAGTCGTAACCTTCTGTCTGCACTTTCCCTGTCTGCTTCCCTGGGAACAATATCAGCTGCAAATCCAGATTTATGAGTTGGCTAAGGGAAGAGAGCTAAAGAAAGCAGAAAAAGAATGACTTGGTCAAACAAGATATAGCTGTGATCAGTAGCAGAAGTGCCACGGGAAATGCCGGAGGAGGGGAGAGCAAGTTTTGAATGGGCTCTGCTCAGAAACATGTGCTGATATGTGATGCTTTGGTAGCGCTGGAGAGAGATACAAAGACACATCCAGTGAACTTCTACCCTGGTCCAGTCCGATGGCTCCAAGCACCACATTGCAATATACCCCTCTAGGAAGAAACATGACAGTTTTATGCATGTGACCCCCATACTTCTGACTGCCCCTACATCCCAAAGCAGTGTTTCATCACTGTGACTCCACAAGACGTAGGCTCAGAGGGTTTTGCTGGTTTTGGTGTCTTTCCTAAGCCATTCGGTGACCTGCATTACAGCCAGCCTCCTCTTTCCTTGCTACCCCAAAAAAGCAGTGATGGGAAAACCAGTCTCCCCCTGCACTGAAGGAACAGTCCAAAGCGTCTGCAACCATTGCTCAGTAGAGCTTGTCTAAAACATATATTTTAATTTTATTTTATTTTTTTAGATAATGATACTCTCCCATGAGCTCTACAGTTGAGTCAGTAAATTGCACTGATATTTGTTTCCCACTGACATCTTTATCCCTCTACTCCATGTAAAAATCAACAGCATTTCCTACCAGCTCTGTGCCTTTGACACTTCTCTGTAACATTATCAAGGAAAGCACTTAATTCTCCTGTGTTTTACACACAGCCATGCACTCTCGTGCATAGCACGGATCCATATCACTGCACAGATGCTGTTGGTATTTTGCCACCAAGGCACAACCTCAGACAGACATAACTGCCCACTTTCAAAATCCAACTTGCGATGCCAAAGAGCCTACAGAGCACTCACCTTCAACTGGGTGGATTTGCATGACAAACACACATTTCTGACTGCATGAGACAATGTTATATAACATTTTAAAAAGCCATGTATTCTTTTTCATTTCTTTCAATATTTTTGCTCTTGAATTTCTACCTTAAGGGACGTGATATCCCAGGCTGCAGCTCTGGTTCTAGACTAGCTAAAATATCTTAAGCTACTGTTCTGGCTAATACACCTCAGTTCTGTTTTCCACCTGTATGCTGTGCAGGGGCTGCTGAGCACCGCATGTAGATCTGTGTTCATCCTGCTCAGCTCCAAGATGAAAGCTACAGCACATAGTTTTGGATCACAGTCACTGGGACTCACCTCAAGAAAGCCAGGGCTGACCAGGGAAAAATTAAATTCTTAGGATGATTGAAGTGTCATATAAAATTACATCTTAAGGTGATTGAAGTGTCCTCTGGAAGTGCTTGTCTCTCCCTTTCTTGACTAGATATGAAGCAGGAGTTTCAGATGCTGAAACTACATGGGATAAGTCCAGGCTGCCATGTGTGATAGAATCAAACACCTTCTGGCCAATGACTTTGGCTACCACACTTCATAAGGTTAAGGCGAGAGAAAAACATTCGGCATTTTCACACAGGAATGTCAGAATTCCTGTGGTGGAAGACGCCACAAGCACATTTAATCTTGCTTAGCAGCAAGATTTAAAACTCATATCTTGCTTATGCAAAAGGGCTGGATACGCTTCTCTGACCCCAGTTGACTTCTCTTGATTAACAGCCTGTGTCACTTTTATTTTGGTTACTGTGAACTCAGTTGCTATTTTGTGCCCTGATGCAACATCACCAAGATCCAAGGAATCAAACCAGCCTGGGAATTGTGTGCAATAAAAAAAAAAAAAAAAAAAAAAAAACCCACACCAGTTTAAGACTTGCCAGATGAAGAATAGAAAAGGATGAAAAATAATTTGGTGGCACTTCAAAGAATTGGGGATGAACGGTGTCATAACTCATCACATAACCAAAACTCCAGACAGTACAGAACTAGCTCACCACAAGCTCAGACTAAATCTTCTGTCCAACCAACTGTGATGTGGCACGGGCTGGAGGTGCTAGGAAAGCAGCAGCCCGTGCATGCCAGCCTCTCAGCCGGGCATAGCGCTGCACGGCCCTGGGCACTGGCAGCAGCAGTCTCTCTCTCTCTCAAAATAGCTCCTGGAGTGAGCGTTCCCAGACGATGTGGAGATAGCATGCAAAGATAAAATGTGACATTGGACCAGATCCCAGGTATCTTCTTCAGCTTTGTGATTACAGTATAACGCCCATAAACTAGATATCACATCTGATATTATTGAATAGGTTTTCCCCAGGGAATAAAAGCTGCCTCCTTTTCCTGTACCACACAAGGATCCAAAATATGGGACACAGACAGAACTCTTCATTTCAGACAATTAGTTTGTAGACACCCCATGTGGACATGGAGCTAAATAGCTACCCCTACAGAAATAGTCCAGCCACTACCCAGCGGTGTGGAGGGTAACACTGCTGGAGGAGCCTGTGCAGACCCAGAGCTTCTCTTGGCTGTGGGACACTCCACTTCCACAGCCAGGACATGGCCAGAGCAGTTTTATCTGACATGTGCCATTCCTGGGCTGAGATAGATGCGGCAGCATGGGTGTCAGTCAGGGCATCAGAGCTGCAAAGTAATGTGGGAAATTGAAAGGCAAACAGGACTGACTTGCATTAACCCAAAACATTTCAGCAGGAGAGGAGAGCTTGAGCCAAGCTAAACCATATTTGCATTCCTGCAGAACAAGTTAGGTACAGGGCATCGAGACCAAAGACAACTAATAAAAGATAATTAGTCCAGAGACTAGCAAAAATATAGCCACCTGTACCCAAGCTCTGATTAAGCACAGCCTTCTGAACTATAATCTCCAATTGAGTGTCAGTGGTTTGGGCTCACACCCAGTGTCTTCTGTCCAAGTTCTGATTAAATATGAATCAGAGACAACTCACAGCAAAGCTGGCCAACTCCTGAAACATCCTTCTGATGTGCTACCAGTCCAGGAGGAGAGCAGGCTGAGTACAATAAAGTGGTTTGGGGATTTCAGGTAGATTCTTTCAAGTTGTCTAATTACAAGAGGAAATGATGGAGACAGAATTTATTTTCGATGTAGCAGTGAGATTTCAGCAAGCAAGCCAAGCAAAAATATTTTAGAGACTGAGCCTGACAAGCAACATTTCTTGAGCACTTTGCTTTCACACCCTCTACCTGTTGCTTTCTAGCCTTCCTGCTTTCTGCTCCTTACCTTGCTCTTTCTCTTTCAGTGACTTTTCAGGCATCTGTTTTGCTCCAATTTGTAGCTCATATTTAACTAGGTTGTTTCTGCTCTGCAATAGCTCCATGCATCACTGCTTTAAGTCACTCCAATGGCAGAGAGAAGAGCCCTGACCACAGAGAATTACACTGGTATTAAATGCTTCTCAGTATGAAAGCTGAGAGTTTGTGCCCCTTCCTCACCTACCCTGGGGACACCTTTCATCTTTGTACATCTTCAACCTTTAAAACTGTGTCACAGAGTATTCCCATTGGGGTGGTCTTAGAGCAGCACAACCTTATGATGCTCATCTACCTTGGAGCTGCATGTGGCAGCTCACCTCCAGCCTAGATTACAGACCACAGCCTGTCCACACCAGCTCCTCTATGCCTACAAACCCTCTTCTCCTTCCCTTGACTACTCAGGATTTGGCCCCTTCTTTGCAGCACAGTCAGCACGTCTACCTCTCTCAAAGAAAACAAGAAAGGGTTTGGCACAAGCCCTCCACCTTGCCTCATGCCTTCTCCCTGCAGGCAGCTGGCAGGCAGATCCCAGCCTCAGTCTTTGCTTTAGGCACACTACCACGCAGTCATTTTCTTTGGAGCCCAGGCTTATTTTTGCAAGAGGCCTTGCCCCATGATTGTATTTCTCACAGACTACTTCAGAGCTTGGCATTTTCCCAGCCAAAATGACCCACTGCCTGTTGATTCACCTCCCAAAGCCCAACTTGGGACCCCTCTTCATGCATACTGTTAACAGTTTACTTAGTAAATCTAATGATCATGACCTTGACCAGACTCATCATGGCTCCCAGCACTTTATCACTCCTTGCTGCACAAATTACACGAGCCAACTATGCAGGGGAGTATTTAACCAAACAACTGGAGCCATGTCCTCAGCATGGTCGGCCTGGCATAGAAAAGAGTATTTTTCTCGGTACAAATACCTGGCAGGCAAATCAGTTGCCATCTTCCAGCTCTGTCTTGCCTCACTTACTGTCAGCGGCATCTGCTTTGTGCAAAACTATCAGAATATGACCCTGTGCATTTCCCATTCCTGCCCTTTTAGTCTCTTTTACATCAAAGACTCACGTGGTACTTAGATTTATACTTTTTGCAACATTTTACGTCCGACAGTGAATCCTTTGCATCAATAACAGGCTCCATCATCTGAAGTACATAATCACTTTCATAGTCCATTTCTTAGTAAGCACTGTGAATAAAGTACAGAAGAGATTTTTTCATTATATTCCTCTCGTTTTTTTTGCCAAAAGACATCCAAGCACTTTATAAGTCAGCAATACATAGCAGTCAGCATGATTTAATGGCTGAGGTCAATAAAACAAAAAGAGGTGAAATGACTT
Source organism: Scopus umbretta (assembly GCA_013400535.1). Classification (NCBI taxonomy): domain Eukaryota; kingdom Metazoa; phylum Chordata; class Aves; order Pelecaniformes; family Scopidae; genus Scopus; species Scopus umbretta. The sequence goes on from VZTL01015498.1 coordinate 18,190, forward strand.
GCAGATTTTCAGAGTCTGAGAAGTCCAGTCTTCTACATGGTGCATTAAGAGTTTTGCTATTAAATGCTACAATAACTACACTATAAAGCAAAACACTCCAATCTGCTATCACAGGAATACAACTGGAGCCACCCTCTGCCCTCACCTCTGTGCACGGCGTGGCTTGTCCTGGTGACTCCACCTCCTCGCTCTAGAGCTCCCTGGTAAATCCACATGGGCTATATGGCTCAGATCATTCCTGGAGTGTAGGTGACTAACAAACCCTGTAACATTTCATTGGCATATAAAAGACAATTCTGACCCTCTTCTTCACGTACTGTGCCTTCTCCAAAACCTCCCCAGCCAAACCCCATGCTACCACCTCACCCTTGATCTGCTAGACCCAACACTGATTGCCTGAGCCAAGGGCTTTGGAGTAAGTTTCAGCCTCCTAAGCTTGTGAATCAGCTGCTTGTTACACATTCCCTCCAGAGTCCTTCATTATTAATGCCTTTTCTTTTTTTGGCCTTGCAAATTTCTCTATTCCTCATTGTTTTTATTTTATTTTTTTCCATTTCACTTCCCTAGAGCTTGATATATTCCTTCCTCTCCTCCTGAAGGATCCTATTGCAATCCACAGGGCTAGTGGTCAAAGAAGTCAAAATATACCCTTTTTGTTACAGCACTGGGGATGTTGCCTAGTATTTATGGGCATTTTTCCCTCCTAGGAGGTGCACAAATACAGAAAAGCTAAACACACTGAGCTCTGCAAGGGAGGAAATCCATCACAGTTCAGAAAATATAGAAGTGTATCTCTCCCCAGAACTATTACCCATGTTCCTAGTTGGACTTAATGTTTATAATCACTCTGTGCTTGTTGAAGGGCCCCATTAACCCACCAGAGAATAATTATGCCAAGTCACCTTCATCTTTCTCATTTATTATATTCCAAGAGATAGTCAAACAAATTAGCAAAAAGCCAATTACAAAGGACAATAAGTAAGCTGGAGACAGACAATCAAGTTGGTGACAGGCGAGGACTGCAGAAACAGAGATCTAGAGATGCCAGAAGCTCTGCTATATGTTAACAACACCATACAAAAAGTGAGATGGTGCCACATGTCCTGGCAAGAATGCACTGAACTGCTGCATATGTAAAAGGTGGATGATAAGTACGAACAGTTCAAAGAAAAGAAGGCGCAAAGTCAAGTACCAAGAGAGGGAGATTCACATTTTGTGTGTTTATATACACACATAGGAATATCTACTTGGCTATGAAAAATAAGTCTTGAGTGGAGGATTTCAACTTGTGCAATACATCCTAAAAACAGAGAAACTGGACTGCTGCAAGGCTTTCTTTTTTGCCCCCATTATCTGAACTTCCTAAGAGCAGAGAGGCAAAAGGAACACGCAGCATCTCAAATGCACTAAGATCAGCAGATATTACATTAAGTTACACCACGTACCTGGCACACTCAGGTTTCCTGCAACAGTTGTCAGTGATTTCTTAAATGCCAATGAGGTGCAATAATATTGTCTTGCCTGCCTGTTTAATACTTCTCTGCTATCCCAAGCCTGGAGAGTAGTGCTTATTTGGATAGCTGAGGATGCAGTGCCCAGCAAAAGTAACAATATCTCATAATATGGAAAAACTATCATCCAGAAAACCAGAGAGAAAAACATAAAATTTTTTTTGCTTATAAATTCAGATTCCATATTTCAATCAATTTAAAATAGGATAAACACTTGTGCCCATCTAAGGATACTTCTTCTAGTAGTTCCTAGAGCTGTCTCCTCTTCCAGTTATCCCAGTTATTTGGGTCCATTCTTAACAGATAACTCCTTCTATGAGGAATAAATTGCTGCAGCAACTAGCTGCAGTTCTTCCCATAGGAGAAACAGTCATGTAGCACAACTGCCACTTCCTGTATTAGACCCAACATTTCCACAATGTGTTAAGTGTTGACAGCAACATTATCCAATGCATTTTTAATCTCATGGCTCTTAAAAAGACGAGGAAGCATTTGAGCGACCAAAAAGAAACAACATCTACCTTCTATTCCTGCCTATTAGGTATTATGAAAATGTAGCCCACACATCCCTCTACTTCTTTTAAATACTGGCCTCAGACACTCCTTCAAAGCAAGAAGCCAAGTTTTCTCTTCGAGCCGTGAGTTTCTTATGTAAACCAAAGAGCCACTAAATTCCATGGATTTTCTTCCTTTTCTGTAGATGCATCCCAAGCTCTTCTCCACTGAGACAAATCCCTTCACAAGGTGCCACCCTGGGACAAAATATGTCCTCCCCAGCCCTCCCTGCAGGCTCATGGGCTATGGAGCTCACACAGGCTTTCTTAGAAGTTTTCTTATTTGTAAAATCAAAACTGTTGATATCTGGCCTTTGATTTCTTTCCTCTTGTGATTAATATTAAACCATGTTTTGTCTGCATTATAAAAGCATCCATTATGATAGGCTCATTAATGCACTTCCCGACTCCTTTTTGAATTAAATGGCTTATAAACTCTATTCTTTAACTTTGCCTTATTACGGTTGATGGATGAGCATTGTAAATGACTAAGAAGGAAATAAGCCACTGCATCTCAGCTACAGCCATTAGCAGACACAATAGCCCTCCTCTGGTTGGATAGAAAGGGCACTGAATTACTTTAATGCCTATGCCTTGCTTGGCTAACTAACCGTCATAAAAAGTAGCTTACATACAGCCCAATATCGTCTTGTGTAAAGAGGAAAGCAACTAATAAAACTCCAGCCTCAATACCAACCCACCTTCCCATGCATGCTTATCTTTCAGTCAGATGTGCCAATCATCATGATATTCTGGGGTTAGATATATGCAAGACATTCCCAAAATATTTGCAACAGATTGAATTCTTTGCTATATCTTACTTTCCTTCTAGCAACCAGGCTTACATGCACACCTGCAACATGTATTCCCTTCCTCTGTGTGCACCTTTGGGCAATTTTGTGCAGCTAAACATCAACAATTCGTGAATACTTTCCATACCCACATAACCTCCAGCATTTTGAAGGCTTATAGCTCAGCTCTTTCCAAGTAGCGTATGAACAGTCTTCGTCTCTCAAGGGGGCTGGTTGTGTAGTTTGTGTAAAACTAGACAGTATCTTCAGCATTTGCTAATCTAAGTCAGACAGTAGAAATGTAGAGGTCAGGCTGAAGCATTTCCAAATCTTTGACTCTGTTATAGAAGATGACAAATGAGATGCTACTTTTTCCAAAACAACTGCTCACCCCAAGTGGTGGCAGTCTCCCAATGAGGGACCACTACCATCTGGGAACACAGAAGAATTGCATTTCTGTATAGTCTGAACAGCCACTGCAATTCCCAATTATTTCTAAGGAAAGGATTAGGATGGACTCAAACTTAAATGAAAGAAACCAAAACCTGCTCATCTTTTACCCCAGATGGTACCACAAACTCCATCTGAACCATTTTGCAGTTCAAAAAACCACCCTGCAAAAGCCATTTAATGACTCAAATGTGCATGTGTCCAGCTGGTGGGAAGAAGCTTTGCAAATGTCTCACTTTCCTTCCAGTGGCACCTGCTGTTTGTCAATACATTATCAGGGCCAGCGCATTAGGGAACCATATGGAGTGGGGAAGGCACTGCTGGAATGATTCATCCTGCGCTAATGAAGTAGTAGGCCATCTATGAGGACTTGTTTATACAGAAGCCGTTGAACTCAAGAAAATGGGATGTTTCTTATAAAGTTGTGTAACATTTACTGGGACTCCTTGGCAATAATCATCAATTTTTACAATAAGGAATGATTCTTCAGCCTTTAACTAAATGAAAATATCACTAAGTTGTCTCTAAGGGATTCCATCCTCAGGCAGAGGATGGACTTTCAAAGAAACTTAATGAAATCTAAAGCCAGAAGGTATTGCCACATTTCAGAAAGATTAATCAAGAAATATGACTTGGCTATAGTCTGATGTCTTCCAGAGTCTTGGACTATCCACAGTTGGGCTTTTGCTTTCCCCATTGCAAAACTAGGTGAGATATGAGGTCCCGTTTCAAACCTCTCAAAGGCTCACAGTAGAGAGAGCACAAACGTTCCTGAGCTGCCGCTCTCTTTCTCCAAAGGAACACTTTGATACTGGAAGGGGACCCGGTTTTTCCACTTTCCTCCCTCCATCGCTGTCAAGAACAAAATTATTTGGCAATTATATATATTAGACCTCAAAGATCTTAATTTGTATGATCAAGTGCCTGTTAGTAAGAAAAACTCTCTCGTTAATAGCGTAAATGAAAGCTAGGAAATTCAGCACTCCATTGGACCCAAGTGAAAGAAAGAACTCACTCCTGTAATGAGAGATCAGTGCCTGGGATCCAACAGCCTAAATATATCCATGAATCTTCACATTTGAGGATGCAGCTTTTCAAATTACTAAAGAGGGTAGATACCAGCATCAGATCCAGATCTCAGTTCCTTGACACATAACTGGAGGTGGACTTGAATCACTGTCCCAGAGTTAATAGCACATATTGCCACTGAGTTTGCTTCTCAGGGTGGACAATATTTATCAGTGTGTGCTGGGTGTGCAAAAACAAGGTACCAAACAAATACCTGGCCACTGCACAGCATCTGACATGTTCTAGTTCTCTCATAAAGTGTTTAGTAACTAGTGTAAGCAAGGAAAAAAAAAAACAACAAAACAAAACACAGCTAATATTTTACATGCAATCATCTGATTAGCATCTTATAAGAGCATATATAATCATACAGGACTGATTTATCTAAAGATAAAAATACTACCTACTTTGAGAGAAGTTATCCTTAACTGTATAGCAAATTATTTCTGGATCTGAGACAGAATGTGTGATTTTATCATAAAACCCCAGAGCAACTTGCCTTTAAAATGTCATTATTTTAGTTTAATATTTATCATATGTATTTTAAAATGGAAATGTGGAGCAACTGTAGTAAGATTAGTAGATTTGGCCTGGAAGTATATCAGTTTAGCCAAGACAAGACTATGTTCCCAGTAACTGGTTTTAAAAACATCAAGCAATACCTATTCGTTCTATCCTCAGACTTGAGTTTCCAGTAGTGAATGTATGTACTTTCACATTAGGCGGTGACAGTGAACACCTAACATCAACCCAAATCCCTGATCCCAGGAAGAGCTTCATGGTTCACTTGAGTGACCACTAATGGACATTCAGGTTTAAGCAATGGGCTTAAACCAGCTTGCAGCGTGTGCTCTTCATTGCTCTTTCCTATGTAACGTCACCTCCAATACCTTATTGATCCCAGAAAGAACAAAGTCTAGGCTGTTTATAAAATTTGACTAAACATGTTTCAGTGTTTATTGGGGGTTTTTTGAAAGATCATAAGTCACCTAAAAGCCCCCAGTTTAAAAGCCACGTTTAGCAAGCAGTAGAAAGCTATGGCATAAATTAGAGGAGTTACATATAAAACCACAGAAGAATCAAACTCTATGTTCCTCCTACAGAGTAGTATCATCAGTCCTTTCCCAATCTCATTCCACTCATCTCAAGAGTCCATAAAAACAGAGCAGAACATAGCAACAAAAAGAGCAAGTCTAAGGATACAGAGTTATTTCTGAAAACACACAAAAAACCCCAATCTTACAGCTTCCTAGTGACTTTCCCCAGAGGTCTCCAATGCTGCTCAGACACCGGCATGGAGACCTTCTCTGTGACCCCTTCTCCATCCCTGGGTTTCACTGTAGGTAAGGGATTGTGAGCAGAGAAAGGACAGTATCACATCTGGACCTCTCACAAGGGCCACCTGAGCAATGGGCAGACAGCAGGAACCTCCCACAGGCAGACAGAAAAAACCTCCCACATCTCAAACAACCACATTGGAAATGTCTCAAGTCACCACACAAGATACTCCTCACTATCTTCCCCAGCAAGGTGACTCACCAGCCAGTGCTGCTTTCCATACGGCACAAGGAGATGCCTAAAGCCCTCATGTGGTTTGCCCCCACCTCACACTCCAAGGATACCTGCAAGACAAGAATGAGATGGGGGCTGAATAAAGCTGAACATGGGTTAGTGACCTTGGTGGGAGCAGATATGTCCATTCCCACAGTGAAAGCCAATGGCAAGACTTTTTACAGCTGCGATCCTCAGACAAGCAGGGCACAAGGCTGATCTCTGCACAGACACTTGCTGACTGCTTTTAACTGTGCTATTTGCTCAGCTTTTAAATACATGGGGCTACACTGTACTCAGCTGGTAATTCCACACAAAGAGAAACTTGCTAGGGAAGAGTTGGGAATTGGGAAGCTGGTGAAGTATTTATGCTGCTGAACCAAGCAATATGTGAGAGGGAAGAAAAAAAAAAACCACCACACTTAAAAACAGATAATCTGAGCAAAGCATATTTGCATGCAGAATCCACACTTCCCTCCAGGGATTCATTAGAGAAGGAAAAGAAATTTGCTTCTGTTTGTTTGGAAAGGCAGATTTATTAATGGCTGTGAAAAAATTAAGAATTGCCAGCATTTCCCCAGGTAACTAATATCTTTATTGTAGACCAAATTGTATCTTAGTTTAATGGGCAAAGAGCTGATCTTCATGGGTTCAAAGTGAGAAAAGGATGAGCCAAGATTCAGGCTGGCCCTAACCTGTTTCGAAAGGGGCTATATGCTGCTACAGGACATTACCACCACTATTAAATGGAGCTTGCATCATTTGTGATTTGTTTGTTTTCTAACCAAAATATGTTCAAACTGTGATTTGTGGAGTTCAGTCTAGTTCTGGATGTGAATTTCCAAAGATCCTGAATAGCTCTAAACTCCTCCAAGAGAGGAACATGTAAGCCAATTCTCAATTTGCCACATACTCAGAGAGATTAGATTTGACCCACAACTTGGGGTTCATGTCCCCCAGACCCTTGGGACAACTGTGCCCTTTCCCTGCAACTGCTGTTTTTATGGGTTGCTGTACAGTTGCTTAGTCATGGGACAAGAACACCACAATTTCTCAGCCTCTGATTTCTAGCACTTTCTCCAGGTCTGTCTGAAGTATCTCTTCTCTTGTCAGGGCTGCTGTTCACCCCCCACCTGCAATGAAGTGATGTTCAGTCAGCAGTTCAGGTCTGGTGGGTGGGAGATGCAGCAATTCATGAAGGTAACACAAAAGACCTTTCTCAGAAAGGACAGGCAGCAGCTTCCTGGGAAAAAAAAGACCTCTACTCCTTTACCTCAAGTTCTATCTTTTAAGAATGTTCACAACAGAGAGAAAAATAAAATCACTGTGCCAGAAAGAGGCATGACCAGCATGGACATCAGAGAACAGGCTCAGCTCTCAATCTTGCCCCAGGAGAATAATTAACACAAGAATTAGCAGTGAATTCACAGCCCTTGCCCAGATCCATCCTCATCTGGTTAGTGAGCTCACTGCTAATTGCCTGCTGCAGATTACACTTGGCAGAGGCTAACAGCGCACCTCGTTTCTCCCAAATGCATTTTCCCATCGCTTTCCTGTAAGACTCCATTCTTTCTGATGCAACCAACAAGAAGGAAATTCTACCATGTGTGCTCTCCTCCCCTCAGCTTCCTCCCACTGCATCTCCCACAAGGTGTTATCCAAAAACCTAAAAGCTTCTCCAGTAAGGCTGTCTCCAGGACATAGGAACTGTAAACCATGATGGGCTTCCTGCATTTTTTTGCTTGTAATATTAAAGATTCCCATGTAAAGCCTCTCCACAGCAATAGTTTCAGATGATGTGCACCATGTATAACAGCAGTCATAATGCCAACCTGTTAGTTCTGGCTCTCACAGAAAGAAATGGCCAAATAACAACACTCAGCACCTTACCCATAGTTACCTTCCTCAAAGGAGGCCTGAGGAGGACTTGTTCCTTAGTGTTTGTTGACTATTTGGAAAACATAAACGAGCTATTCAATATTAAATGCTTCCTTTCCACTGTTTCATCATTATCAGATATCTCATTGTCATTAGATCAGCTTGACTAATGGGAACCTGCATCCTAGTTTGGGACACTAGATGTGACTTTCATACAATATAATCATAAAATTAATGCTAGTTCAAAAGGGTATGAAAAAGCTTTCTACTGGAATGTGTAGTTCTTTCAGAAATTATGTCAAAGTTTTCAGCAGGAAATGGTGTCTTGGTTCCTCAAGTCAGATGTAAAGGAGCTGTGGCACTGTGCACAGCTAGAGCACAAGTACTTAAATAAATGCTCCTAAAATCTTACAAATAAGGGCAGCTGAAGTCTTTAAAGGACAACAAAATTCTGTATTTCTCTCTCTGAACCAGAAACTCTTTGCTATTTTCATTTCTGTATTGGTGTAGCCCAGGTAGCTCAACTGCATCCTATTTAAAACTCTAAAGAACTTGGCTGGGTGTCTGTGGTAACATAACCATGCAATTGCACTTTGCAATGGCAATTCAGGCTGCTCAATTGTTCTGATACACTCATCAAGTTATTGAGGTCTCCATATGTTCCAATACAGAAAAGTTTCAGTGGTCCAAGCTCCAACCAGAGAACCAGCAAAGAGGGATGAACCTTGCATGTCTGGAACAACTGCAGGTAGATTCTCTAAATGGGGATGGGTCTCTGTTCACAACAGGGCTAGGAAGTTACTGCCAAAAAGGACATTATTTCCTGTTTCCAGGTGTGCATCTGATCTGTTTCTCTCTGGACCCATAGCTGCATCTGTTACTGCTGTTACAAGATACCATGCCAAGAGATTAGTATTTTTTGGAGTTTGCATGAATTATTCCACTTACCAATGTTTGCAGAGTTTTTGCTCCACTGGTTTTGACGGCAATCCCCATTTCTTTAAAATCGGTTGCTATTAAATCTTATAAATAATTTTGTTCCTGATCAGAGGAGTTTCCAGCAATACAATTACCTGTAAGAAACCAATAAAGGCCATAGCTACAGTGTAATAATTAATTTATAAATTAAAGTTTGTTTTGCCCTTGAGTCAGAGCAATTAGCATCACACAACCTTCTTGCAGAGCAGTGATGCAAGACTTCTCAGCAGCCACTTATTGTGAATGCAATCAATAGCTTACACTTGGGAGTCCATCGTGCACCATAAACAGCAGTTTAGACAAGCTCAGGCAACAGCCAGTCTGAGTAATATGATGGCTTTGGTTAACCTGGTTGCTAGGCTCTAACAGAAGCATTAATTTAACACCCTCAAAGACCTGTGAGCAAGGGTGAATTGGGAAATGCTGTACAGCAGAGCTGTGAGCAAGGATGGCTTAGCAGGTGCAGTGCAGCAGAATAGCCCATATTTCCAGCACTTACCCTCTGTTCACTGCAGGCTTCAGGTTCCTCTTTCCATATATATCTTAATAAAATAAAGTACCAGTGTCAGCTCTAGCTTTGACTGTCCCCATACTTCACAATTAGCACAAGAAGTGACAAGTTATATCATAGCAGCCTAATTCATGACAGTTTATATAGAGATCTGACAACATCCTCCTCTATGCTTATCAACAGCTACCACTAAAGGTGCTCTGATCAACTCGCACCCAGTCTGTTACCCTTCATTTCTTTCACAGTCTATGTATTTTTCTAGCGCAAACACAGGAACTTGTTCTGGGACATTTATTGTGCTGCTACCCATTGAGTTTTCCTACTATGAGGGCACAGAGGCAAACTGAGTACAACACCCCACAGACTGCAAGACGCTGAGATTCTCATAAATCAGAGGACTTACTGCACCAACAAAAAATGCTGAGCAACAGGAAATGAAATATATGTTCTGCCTGAATCCCCTACAAGAAATAGGATTGCTATTGCCATTGGAGACAGAGCCACATCAACATCAGGATCATTTGAGAGTAGTGGTTGCACAAGCCCAGCCAGAAAACAAGACTAGCACAGAAAGTCCTCCTGCCACCACCATTACGCCTCCAAGTTGAATGCCTACCAACCCAGCAGGGCAAAGAAATTGACTCCATGTGAGGCTCCTGCATATCAGTAGATACCACTGATAGTCAAACACATGCCTAGGGCTGTGGAGACACAGACCTGGGAAGGGAGATGAAGTCAGAAAAGTCAAATGAGGACAGCAAAAGCTCTTCTGCTCAGAAAGAAGGAAAAAGCCAAAAGAAACTGGGACATAGACTGCAATAGCAGCAACACCAAAACGCTCCAAGAGGCAGAGTCTGAACTTGGCAGGTTTTTAAAAAAGAAATTAAAAAAAAAAAAAAATTTGCAATGGCAGAATCAATTAGACCTCAAGAAGAAAACATTATTAAAACAAACACCTGCAGATCTGGATAGAAAGTAAGAAAGAAAAATGGGCTTGATTCCTGACTGGATCACCGCTCTTGATAGTAATGAGAACAGATGACTGGGGAGCACATTAGGCTTTTCTAGTCTGATTGTGTTCAGCCTCGTGCTAGGACTACTCCTACTAGTGCTGATATGTACTGGAATACAGATTCAAGATCGGAATCTTAAGTTAGACTTCAGGCTGTTCATAGCACTGGTGATAAGGATAGTGCTAGACCTAGACATGTTTCTGCAGTCTCCAAAAGTGATCAGCCTTGAATCTATTTGTTTGTGAAAGGTGATAAAACTGCTAAACAGATAAAACTGCATTCTTTGCCCCTGTTACATTACAAAATTCCATTCTGACAAACAACATAGATACTGACATTATTGCACAGAAAGGCATAATGGAATCTACTGCTTTATGACTAGAAATACAACAGTTCCACTCCTCCCCCCCCCCTTTTTTTATTTGCTGCTAAATTTCATCACATCATTTTGACACATTCTTTGTCAAGACCAGCACCTTGACCCTGACAACCAGGAAAAACAGGTTTCTTGTTTCTGTTTTTATGTGAAAAATCCCCAAAAGTCATATCCTTCCCATTGCAACATGATCCAAAACACACCTCCAAACATCCAGCATCATTTTCCAGGCTCAGCATGACAAAAACAATAATTGTAATGGCTCCACTGATGCACACAAGCTTCACCCCATCATTTTACAGTGCAAAAAGTACTGTAGTGAAAACATTTTACCTTTAAATGTCAATGAGATACATGAACAGGGATTTTTCCCGAAAGACCATTCTATGGGAAACTATAAGCCTCACACTATTACTGGAGTCTGAACTACTCCAAGATGCAAAGTATACAGTCTTGGAAATGAATAAATTCTGGAAGATGAAGAAAAGGAAGAAAATACACGTTTTGGGACTGGAGTGGTAGGTTGCCGGAGTGTTGAAGCTTTAATTAATGGTCTTTTCCAGGCAGAACTGAAGAGAGAAAAAATAGCTGTAACACAGCAGTAGCACAGTCATTTGCAAGTCTGCACTTCTGATTACCTTACAATAGCTGGGAATAATTGCAAAGTTCCTACATATATTATAACATTGAGAAATGCTCAACTTGCTGTGTTACTTTAAAGTGCACTACTTGGACCACTGTTGCATGTCCACATTGCTAGCAGAACTTAAAAGCTAGTTTTATCTTCCAGGTTTGACCTTCTTCTTCATGACTAGATATGGGTTTATGCCATGGTAAAAGTCAAGAGCAATTCCCCAAAATTCTAGGAAAATAAGCACTGTTGGAGAATTCATAATTGAATGAGAACAAAGCACAGCTTTAAAGGGATTTTTTTTTTCCATCAAATGGACAAGGCACAGAAGTACACGTATATACTCAGCAAGCATATATCATGTGGTGATATAGTGCTTTCAGAATAATTTCCAGGCCTTTTATTGTAGAATCAGTGCCTCATTAGAGTTGATGCAAAACAGGACTCAATCTTTTGTCAGCTTGTACGCTCCAGAGAGCCTCGGCATGAAATAGTCACCAAGAAATATATTTATAATGACACCCAGCAACTGCAATCTATGTCCAAAAGGGTCCTTATCTCCTTTTGAACTCAAAGTGACAAAAATTAGTATCACTATAGTAGCATAGTAATTGGTTCAGAGTTTTCTCCCTCATCTCACACCTAAACTATTAGTAATGACCCATCAGGAAGTCCCAAAAGGGTATCAGATCAAGTGGTGGCTACTGCCAGCCGAACTAGAAGCCACCTCTGCAAGAGCCCTAAGGCTGAAGGAATAAGGTTAAACTGCTAAGGGAGGTATGAATTAAACAAGCAATCCTCCCCTCAGCTTGCATCAAGCTTATTCCACCTAAGACCTGGACACAGCGTAAATATGGAAAGATTTATTAAATCAACTCATGGTGTCTTCAGGTTAAGGAAATGTTACTACCAATACAGAACCTCTAACTCATTCTTTAAAGATTACCTTCTCTTTGTTTCTTTTTCATCCCTTCCAAGCAACAAGTACAGCTTAGGGTTTATAAACAATACAACTATTCCATTTGATCCTTTGGAGCAAAGCATTTGCTAAAACTTACTTTTATCTCTGAAGAATTTTGCCCATCTGATATGTTTTCTAACATCAGGAAGCAGAAAAACAGAAGCATTTTGGCTGTGTTGTTTTGACTTTTGAAATAAGGCAATTAGCTTAGTTTTCAAAATGTCTACATGTACAGCTTCACATTCACAACAGTCTTTGTAAAGGAGGTTCTTTTGTGTCTTCATGGCACTAGGTCTTTTTCAATCTCTTCTAGTCAAAAGTAAAAAATCTGACTTTTCATCCATTTTTTTTTATCCTTTAGAGTGTTGATAAATGTGGAGTGCAGCATTTGGAGATCATTTCACAGTCCTCATTACAAAAATAAGAGCATTCTGAGAGAATGTCCATCAAACATGTTAAGTGAATGAAAAAGACCACAAACAAAAATGAACACTGAGCAAGTTTTTCCACTGAGTTAGTTTCCAACTTCTTGAAATAAAAATGAAAAGCTCACTTCTTAAGAAGCGATGCATCCAAGCAGGAGACTTGTGAGATAACTTCCTTACAACAAGGGACAATAATAGGAACCCTGGGGAGTTGGGGCTTGATTTCTAGGGCGAGATTAACATACCACAAGTCTTCAATACTTTTAATTCTCATGGAGTTATAGAAAAGGAGAAGGAAAAAGAAGGGTGCATTTAAGGAAAGCTACTAAGGTGAATTGAGGCTGTTCGTTGGTGGGATTATGTTTGTACACTAAGGATATATTCCACTTACATCCAAGGAAACTTCCAAAATTAATAAAGATAGGTCTACATAAGAACATTCACAGAATGAGGTTGTTTGTGCTCTCAAAACAGCTATATTTAGGCTTGGCTTTTTGAGACAGCCAAAGGAAGCTTAGAGCCTAAATCCCATGGGTGTCAACCTTATTAGCATAGACTTCTTCAAAATACCCTAGATTTCTTACAACAACATATATCCATTCAAGTTTTCAAAGCATGTAAGCTTCTAGGGAAGAAAAACTCAGTCTTTTTGTCCCCATTCAGAAAGATCCTTAAAATGCTGAAAGGTAAACAAAGAGATCAGTTCTGCCTTTTCAGAGTGAAAATAAATCCTAAACTAGGCTCCATTTCTCCTGAGTTGGCATGGCAGGAGGAGTGCACACAGCAAGGACCATGCATTTTTCAGCTCTCTCAGGGCTGAAAGCATATTCCTCTATCTAAAAAAGCCTAAGAATCAGCAGCAAGCATATATATATACAGATATTATGTTTTTTTCCCCACGACTTTTCACCCACACAAGATTCCCCACATAAGCTGGGTAATTGTTGCTCAAAATGGCAACACATGCTCTGCAATTATCATTAGAGTTAATTAAAGCCTCTACAGAGTAGGCAGCTTTGAATTGCTGTTTAGACTCACGTATCTGAACATGCTGCAGGTAACTGAAAGAGAAGCATCAACCCAATATAGTTGATGCTTTTACTGGCAAGGGTTTGATAATTTGATTTTGGTCATCATATAATTCTAAAAATTAAAAAAAAAAATTTGTTTCCTCTGAAGGCCTCATTCTCCCCATCAGCCCACTCCACGAGTTATTTTCATGTTTCTGTGGCCATTACTGAACTGATGCTTGGAAGTTCTAAGAGAATCGGGTCAGAAAGGAGACGATATACCAAAAAAATCTCATGTGTATAAGGAGGAAATTCTGAAATTCTGCATTTCAGACCACTAGCAGCAGGTATCTATGCAAAGCGTATGCACCCCAGGACCTCAGCCAGAATGGGAGGGAGGCACAGAATTTGGCAACCCACTTGCACAGAGTTTCACCTGAAAAGCTTCAAGGCTGGAATAATTTACCTCTACTTCACAGACAGAAAGGATGCCATGCACCCCGGTTCTTCTGCCTCTTCCTGGCTGATATGCAGAGTAAGTTCTGTGTCTCCATTGTACATCTAGGATTTCAGCCTCTTTTAAAGGCTGCAGTTCCCAAGTACCAGCCCCTTTTCCCCTCTTACTCTCTAACCTAGCAGAAGATATACCTGAATGATAGACCAAATAACATTTCCCTGACAATACTCACCTTTACTTTCTTGAGGGTCTTTGTAGAATGATTCCCAGCCACTAATCCTAAGTGTGCAGCCAGGTGGACACCACTAGAACAGAAGACTCATTTGTCATGCTCCCACTCTGAACAATAAACTGGAGGCAATCAATTTTTGCGAGTCCTGAATATCCCCAGTGTCTGTTTAAGCACAGAAGAACAAGAAATGCTCAGTACCTGTAACCATCAGGTTAAAATATCTAGAATAGAATAGAATCATTAGGACTGGAAAAGGCCTCTGAGATCATCCAGTCCAACTGTCAACTCAACACCTCCACGCCTACTAAACCATGACCCAAAGTGCCACCTCTACATGTTTTTTGAATGCCTCCAGGGATGGGGACTCCACCACCTCCCTGGGCAGCCTATTCCAATGTTTGACCACTCTTCCAGTAAAGAAGTTTTTCTTAATATCCACTCTAAACCTCCCCTGGTGCAACTTGAGGCCATTACCCTTGTCCTATTGCTGGTTGCTTGGGTAAAGAGACCAACACCCATTTCACTACACTCTCTATTCAGGAAGCTGTAGAGAGTGATAAGGTCTCCCCTCAGCCTCCTCTTCTCCAAACTAAACAATCCCAGTTCCCTCAGCCGCTCCTCATAAGGCTTGTTCTCCAGGCCCTTCCCCAGCTTTGTTGCTCTTCTCTGGACATGCTCCAGCACCTCAATGTCCTTCTTGTAGAGAGGGGCCCAAAACTGAACACAGGATTCCAGGTGGGGCCTCACCATTGCTAAGTACAGGGGCACGATCACTTCCCTACTCCTACTGGCCACACTATTGCTGATACAAGCCAGGACACCATTGGCNACCAGGAGTGCTGATAGATGATGGAGAGGGGCTTGGCAAGCTCCTCTGGCAGCTCCCTCGGAACTCTGGGGTGGATCCCATCTGGCCCCATAGACTTGTGAGTGTCCAGGCAGCATAGCAGGTCATTAACCGCTTCCTCCTGGATTATAAGGAGTTTATCCTGCTCTCTGTCCCCATCTTCCACTTCAGGGAGCTGAATACCCTGGGGACAGCTGGTCTGACTATTAATGACTGAGGCAAAGAAGGCATGAAGTACCTCAGCCTTTTCCTCATCCTTGGTGGCAATGTTGTCCCCAGTCCATTTATCATGGACACTTAGAGAAGCAAGATTTGCCTAAAAGTAGGCAACCAGAATCTCCATCCTACAATGAGAACTGATGGCTCTGGTTTCCCATCTATCCCTGAAACCAGCCACCCACCTCCCTCCCTTCTGATTACCAGAGTATGTGCTTAGGACTCTCTGCCCTGTGAAAATTGGTGGTCTGGTTCATAGGGCGACACAGGTTGGAGGAGAAAGCCCCAGTCATTTAATTTCTGCTCTCCATTGAGACTGGCCCCTGCACTGCCTTGGTTCTCCCAACACATGAGCTGAGAAATACAATCAAAATTGTTTTAAAGACACCTCCACAGCCTAAATGCCCTACCAATCATTTTTAAAAGCTGACAAAACTGATGTAAACTTTCAGGTTTTGACTCACAACTTCAAAACCTGTTCTAGTCACATAGGGAAAAAAAATACTTGCAAAGCATCACTTGAGAGCACCTACATATGTCTTCTCTGGAGATTCAGTCTTGGCTCAAAGTTTTTTATCTTCAACTCCTTTCCTCCCATTATCCCCAGACAGCACGCTTAAAAGCTCAGCAAAAAACCCTCCTTCAGTGCCTCCTCAGGAGCACAGATGTCTCTGATTAACACTTCCTCTAATTCCTGTTTATAACCTCTATATAGATGTCATACTACCCAGATTATTTGTTTTATGCTTCTTTTTCCCAAAGAAATACTATTATCTTTCTTGTTTCCTGGTAAGGGGACAGAAAGGCTACAGTTACACTAAAATTTTGCTACCAGCACTGGAAATCTGAGCGGGTATTGCAAAAATATCCAAGGTCAGTCAACTGGCAATGAACAGAGCTGCTGGCTCCTATAATTTTTAAAGCACACTCTTTGAAGTCTGGTGATGCCAATGTGCTACTGAGCACACATCTATTTTTGTGCTGAAAGGGGTCCTGCCAAAAGAGAACAACAGTCACTTAGCAAGTGTATGACACCTCTGACTCCCTCAAAACTCATCTTTTCTGGACATCCTGCCTTAACCTCCTCAAAATTCAAGCACAGAGGTACAAAAGGAAGCCACACTATGACATACATTATTCAGCCTGGAAGAGACAGAATTGCTGATGACAGCCTCACTGCTGTCACCCAGACTAAATGTTTCAAAAGCAGTTTTAACTAAATCCAGAGAAGATCTGTAGGGTTTAGAGCTGTAAGGCTGGTATCACCACCTTACGATGAGATTAAGTACAGTAACAAAGAGGGGTCCTGACATTTGCTTAAAATGGCCTCTCACCTCATCCTGAAGGTTTCTGTGGCAGCATGCACACAAAACCAGAGCTCTGAAGAGCTCACGGAGAGGTTAAGTGCAGCTCTTAAAAGCCCAAGACAAGACAGGGTCCTTGGCAGAAGACTGCCTTCAGGTCTGGAGCTCCTGAGTGTGGGAAACCACTAGAAAGAGCCTTACCAGTGCAAAAAATAGAGGTTAAAACACAGAGGGTCCTGGCCAGAAAGGTCAGACCAAGTCAGCCTGGACAATCCCAAGTACATGAGTTCCTCTGAGAACTTTGCAGCTCTCCTGCACCAAGCCCAGACAGTAACCCACGGATTTAGAAACGTACAGCCAAGAAGTAAACACACAAAACTCACACAGCTTTCTCAACTTGAAAAAGGAGGGGGAAAACTTTGCATTAACTCTGCTTCAGTCATTAAAAGAATAAAAGATTCGGATGTTTTTCCTGTGTCTATTAATTTCCCCCTAGGTCACAGAGCTGGTATTCCAAGGAGAAGCTACAGGGAGTGATATAAAAATAAATTAATTTGTAAAAAGCACAGATGAAACATTACCTGGTCAAAGGAAAGCACTCCTCCAGTAAGATCAAACCCCAGGTGCTGCTGAAAACCGAGTGGGTTTTAATGAATGGCAGATCTTAGACCAGCAACAGATAATCAGAGAGATTAGTGGAAAACTGATTAGATCAAAGTCCCCAAACATGGTTTAGTGACCGCCACATCTGGGCACAGTCACCAAAACCTGAAAGCTGAATTCTGTGTTAAAAGGATTTTTTTTTCCATGTGCCTTTAATCAGAAGAGGAAGAAAAACTGTTTGAAAAGCACTCTGACAGGTGTGAGGAAGATAAGCTAGAGGCAGATCACACAGACAACAGCATTTGGAAAAAGAGAAGACTGGGGATTATCACCACAAATACACATAAGCTCCATTCTTTATAGTAAAGGATGTTGTTATTAATAATACTACTTAACCCTCTTATAGCATTTTAAGCTTTCAAAATGCTATACAAATATTAATCACTAAGCAAAGGTGCCAAAGAATTCCTTCCATATCCTGCTGATTGCACAGACTGAAAGCACAATAAGTACAGCATGTACAATGGCAAACACAGGCCTGAACAATCACCATAGTTAATAATATTACAAAAAAGATTGTGTTCTAAAGGAAAAGGTATTAGTGTGCATCCATTAGGAAACTATTCTTACTTAGTGCTCTGGAGGCAGCACCAGACATAAAGGAAGCAACAGATGTTGCTGGGAGGAAGATGGAGCACAGAAGGGAAATGGAAACGTTCATAGGAGGTGAGGACAAAAATGTCCACGAGAGGAGACCTGGGAAAAATTTGCATATGTACAGGGGACAAAAAAGGTGAAGCTAGGGCAAAGATTCTAGAACAAAAGTAATGTCATTAAATCAGCCAAGAAGGAAGGTGATGGATCTCAGCAGTTTCACTTTTTTATCAGGAACAGGGGACAAATCAAATAAGCGACTGGCAATCAGAAGGGCTGATCAGGACACAGGCTCACTCCTTAGCAATAGGAATGAGGAACAAATTACATTAATTTTAGGTAATGATGGGAAACTTCTGCCAAATTTTGTGAATACTTGTTAGAAAGCACCCATGAATTAATCCTGTCTAGTCCTTGAATACCTAAGCTGTCCAGCAGTGCTTTCTGCAGAAGTGCTCAACAGAATGCATAAAAAGGCATAGTCTGTAATTGTACAGAGTGAACCTTCATACAGCGACACAGAGAATAACCAGAATTTCCACTGCATGAATGTTAATTACTGCAGATGCTGAACACCTCCCAGGAAGGACTGCAGGATCCCACCCAGTCTGCTCAGGGTCACTCTGTGGTTTTAAATACAGGCACTCTGCATTGAGGTGAACTCTGCCCTAAGCGCCCGTCTGAAACTAGTGCAATTAAAGACTTTTCACCATCTTAAACCACGTCTGCTACTACAAGGGTACCATAAAACCTAGCTTTCTGACCTCAGCTTTTAATCAAATATAAATAGAAAAGAAAACCTTTTATTGACCAACATATCTCTATTTCTGAGGTGGGAAGGACACAGAGAACTACTCTTCTGTTCCTAAAACATAAGCTATGCAAGCTGCTTGAAAGGTGCAGAACAGAAACTCAAGTGTGCCTTTCACACAAATCCTACATGGCCGGTTCGCTTCCCTGCCAGATAATAGCTGGTTGTCTCCAAGGAAACAGAGAGACAGACCTCAGCAGTGTGTTAAATGAAATTATCTCATTAACATTTATTTCTTGGTTTACTGTTTCACCAGTTAGTACAGAAGACGCTACAGCCACCAGACAAAAAGAACCTCTAGTCCATTCTGAATGGGGAAACATGTCAAACAGTGAAGAAGAGATCCTCAAGCTTTTCTTCCCCGAAGCTGTGACGCAGCATCCTGGCCCGCAGTGGGGAGAGAGATAAAAATGCAGAAAGCACAATTCACCATAAAGCATCAAGATTGTCACACCTGTTTAATGATTCCCAGTACTTTTTATTTTAAATACTCACATAGTCTATTTAAGTAGTTTGACTTGCAAAAACTATCAGATGTTCAGAGTTCTCAATGTGTCCTATCTCAGGGACACCCAAATGAGTAGAACAATCAGATTTGTATCTGTGGCTCCTCCTGAAAGTTTTGACCATTTTTTTTTCCCCCTTTTCAGCTAAACAAACTAAGCAGGATCCTAGCAAGAGGGAGGATAAAAGAACTGATGGAAGACACAGAAATAACTCGTAGGTGATGCTGAAGTCTCACCCTGTCATCTGCTTAGTGCCAGGGTCTCAGCCCCATTCCATGAATGCACATGGCCAAACTCCGATATATCCAAGATACCGTTGTTTGAGTTCGGGTTGTCAAAAATCAGGTTTCATTTACTGATGAAGAATCTCCAACTGACGCTTTCCTCATCACGTGGCTCTTTGTATTTGAAAGCTTTGCTCCAGGGGTTCAAGTCCAACACACATCAATGTCACTGGGAACACTTGCACGATTGCCAGCAGGACCTGATTACACTTCAGATCCTTTTCCAACATCCTATTTGAAATGAACAATGCATGGCAGAACCAGCTCATGCTGTGAAGGAAAATTGAAGCAAATATCACGGGCAGCTGCCTCTCCCATTCACTCTATCAGAAACTTGGTTAAAGGCTGCCACATTTTACCAAATGAGTATTTCTTATTTTTCTGTTTTACCTCCTTTGCTCAAGTGTTTGATCATAATTGCTGCCTCTAGTAATTCACTGGTTGTAGCTCTCATTCTTAAATCTGATAATATTTCCCAAATCCCTTCTCATCAGGCAGCTAGCATCTACACATTTCCATATGTCTTCTCTGGGACCACAGAAATACTCTTTCTCCTCCCAAAAAACTAAACATATCATAGCAACAGACAGTAATACCACCAAATTCCTCCAAAGCCCTTGGATATGTTCTGGATGTTTAAAATTCAAGGAAACAGCTGTCAAGTGAGATGATAATTATGCTGTCAGTGTACCCAACGAGAATTAGTGAAATTACCCTCCAACCAATGTATGCTACATAATCTCTTAAGTAAAAAAAAAAAATATAGTTTTCCTTATCACATAGAAATGAAGAGAAGATCCAAAATAAGACACATTCATCTGACATCGATGCTATCTGAAAGATGTAGTGAACTGAATGCATTGCTGGAAGCTGTGATAAAACAGACACATAGAAGAGAGAGGTACCTCGCTTGACCTGCTGTATACAAACAGAGAAGGACTGGTGGGAGATGTAGTCATTGGAGGCCGTCTTGGGCTTAACGACTGTGATAAGATCGAGTTCTCGATTCTTGGCAAAGTAAGGAGAGGAGTCAGTAAAACCACTACCATGGACTTCCAGAGGGCAGACTTTGGCCTGTTCAGAACACTGCTTGAGAGGGTTCCTTGGGAGATAGTCCTGAAGGACAAAGGGGTCCAAGAAGGCTGGGAATTCTTCAGGAAGGAAGTCTTAAAGGTGCAGGAGCAGGCTGTCCCCATATGCCATAAGATGAACACGTGGGAAAGACAACCGGCCTGGCTGAAGATGAAGATTTTGCTGGGGCTCAGGAAAAAAAGGAAGAGTTTACCACCTTTGGAAGAAGGGGCAGGCAACTCCAGAAGTGTACACGGATCTCATCAGGTCA
>VZTL01015498.1:39234-64062 GCA_013400535.1 Scopus umbretta
TGTCCAGAGAAGAGCAACAAAGCTGGGGAAGGGCCTGGAGAACAAGCCTTATGAGGAGCGGCTGAGGGAACTGGGATTGTTTAGTTTGGAGAAGAGGAGGCTGAGGGGAGACCTTATCACTCTCTACAGCTTCCTGAATAGAGAGTGTAGTGAAGTGGGTGTTGGTCTCTTTACCCAAGCAACCAGCAACAGGACAAGGGTAATGGCCTCAAGTTGCACCAGGGGAGGTTTAGAGTGGATATTAAGAAAAACTTCTTTACTGGAAGAGTGGTCAAACATTGGAATAGGCTGCCCAGGGAGGTGGTGGAGTCCCCATCCCTGGAGGCATTCAAAAAACATGTAGAGGTGGCACTTTGGGTCATGGTTTAGTAGGCGTGGAGGTGTTGAGTTGACAGTTGGACTAGATGATCTCAGAGGCCTTTTCCAGTCTTAATGATTCTATGATTGTAAGAGGCCAGCTGAGGCCAGCTAACACCATGGCAGCACAATGCCATCATTTCCAGACTCCAGAGTTTTTGAGAAAACTCTGGAGAGCAACTGTACTGTTGTGGCCCGCCGAAGAGCTCATGGTTTTGAAAGTCCCACCAAAGATGAGCCTGCTTTTATCAATATTTTTCTGTATTGCAGGATGGGGAGGAATGACAGACAGTTCATTGTAACCAACCATAAGCAGGAAGCAGTGATTGCCATAACCAAGGATTAGTTCGGGAATCCCCACAACTCCTGCCTGCTCAGTTTTAATACAAGGGGGGCAGATTGCAGTAGCCTATGGTCCTGGTGGAAGAAGCCACATTTGCTTCAGGAGCAAAGCTGTCTACCATATGCAAATCCCAGAAGTGCAACCATCTGAATATTGCTTTTCCACCCTGCCTGCTCCAATACATACTACCTTAATGCTCCTGAAACTCAGAATGACATTGCAGAGACATCTAAAGAACTTGTACATCTGTTACGGTGAGAACTGGGGACTGTTAGACTCTCATCCCCTTCTTTTCTATTACAAGTTACTTGCTACAAAGTCATCCTGGCCCGTGAGAGATAATAACATGCTCAGGTGATGCCATAACACAAAAGGAATCAAAACCCCTCAGCTGGCACTGTAAGCTCCAGGACTGATCTCTCAAGAAACATCTTGAAGGACACATCCACTCTCAGGAACAATTCTGAAAAGCAGTAGGAGGGACAAGCAGGGAATTTCTAGACTCCACAACAAGGTGGTCATGGCACTGAGCCAGGGTGACTGAAATAAGATAAGAATCATTGCAGCTCATTAAAAGATAAACTGCTCTAACATTTTGCAGTGCAGTCCAGCTTCAAATAAGCGATTTATCAGCTCCAACCAGAAAAAAAAATCAACAGCAATTTTCACATTTTGTAGAAAACCTTAATCAGGCAAAAATGAGAAAAGCATAAAAATTGAGAAGTGGCACAAGAAATGGCTGCATTTGTCCTGAGGATTTTCCAACAGCATTGGTACACAACCAAATACTCCCATTGCCCAGCCAGGATCAAAGCTCCCAGGCCCCAAGGTGACTTTCATGCTGATACATTCCACATTATTTCTCATAAGTCAAAGGCAGAAATCAAGCCCTACCTTTCAGTTATTTAACAGTCATTAACTGTGATTTCTGCTGCATTTCTGTTGCTTCTGCTCTCATTGAAACCACTGACCCAAAGATTTTGTCTCTCCGTCACAACTAATCAGTAATGGAACAGGAACAACCTAGAAGCATTGCAAGCTCACATGTTTCCATGTTTTCCCAAGATGCACAAGGTCTCAGGAAAGAACATAAAAAGGTCTCATACACACTAGATACACAGGCTTTAAAATGGAGAGAAACACCACCTTCCATCAATGGACACATGAACTGCCCATTGGGACAAGGGGACAAATTGCAAATTAGAAATGGGAGCCAGGATGAGAAGCAGCAAAACAGGACAAACTTTCATTCTGTCTAAACCTAGCTATAAACAAAACACTCCTAAATCAGTGTTAAGTGAGAAGCAGAAGTTGTCTTTTCATAATTTCAGGGGAAAAAAGGAATTCTTTATCTGAAAAGTTTCAGCAGGTGACAGCTAATGTTAGAGCTACATGCTGAAAAGAGGAGTCAGAACAAGGAGCCTTACACAGTCCACATGTCACTGCCCTTATTTAGTCAAAATTTCCATCACATTCATAGAGTTTTGTCTAGACTTAGACACCACACTTTAGCTCAGTATAAGAGCTTTCATCTACTTCAATGAAAATAAGGCTACCCGCATTTTTGAGCAAAACTGCCTTTTGCTAGGAAGTTGGATTTGAATCCAGTTGATATTTTTTTCACAAAGATGCCTGCACTTAGTTGAAAAACTGTGGTTTCTCATTGTGGTTTTTGGAAGAAGTCGACACTTCCTGCCAGACAAAGGGTGAGGAGGGTAGAAAAAAATAAAATAAGAGATCATTTTCCAACCAGCAATAAAGCACAAGAACAAAAGGTTGTAAGGGAACAGCTAAAGAATGAATAATTAGGTACTTCTCTACATCTCATGGTTTAATCAACCTAGTTTTCATTGTGTCATTCTCAGGATCATTTGACAAGTGGTGGTTAAAAGTTACTCAAAAAGTCTCTTATAGGACAAGTTTCCTTTGCCCACACCAGCTGTGGAGCTCACAAGCTGTCTGCCATGGGCAGATGCCTCTTCTGCATGCTCAGCAGTATGAGCAGGAACGGGTGATGCACGGACTGAGAGCACACCTGGGAGAATACCACAAACAGAGAATACAATGGATGCACAATACCATCAGGGCGTTTGTGGTGTTTCCAGATCATGGGTAGCACACTCTGCCGAGATGTTACAGACTGAGCATTTATTTATCTGTAATATCAGGCTGGGCCCAGGAAAAATGAGTGTTGTGCCACGGGCTGCCACAATCAGTCAGTCCAACAACCTCACTTGCTCTTCTGTTAGAGATATGCCATAATGACAAACTAGTAAAAAGTTTAAGACCCCCCACAAACCATCTTCTCTCCTGGATAGGTGTGACTGTGCAACACATCCAAGAGGCAGAAGAAGCTATAGTGAGGCCCAGAGCATTTTTTGATAACTCCACAGGCTCCTCTCCCCATTACAGCCAAGTCCAAAACTCCTTTAACACTTGAGGCCATATGCAGAAGTGAGATCATTCCCTATATAGTCATGTAACCAACATATTCAATGATTTATACCTGTTAAGTTCTTCCAAGATATTCCTGTACCTGATACTATTAATGCTGCTCCATAACTGCTGCTGGTTGGGTCAGAGTCACAGCGCTCAAGGGATACAGAAAGAAAAGGGCAGATGTCAGAGTCTCTGCTTCATTCTTCAACTCCTCTTTGGAGAGGCACCTTACTCAATTCCACCTCACCCCCACTGCATGCAGCATGTGGGCAGTAGCTGCTCTGAAGCTGGTACTTACTATTCTGCATCAACCCAGTGGTACTTACTGGCAGCAGCAAATTAGAATGTATGTTGTCTAAGCAATTGACCAGAGGCCTCCTAAGCAAATATTTTAGCTGAATTACTAACAAGATCCTTTTGTTTCTCCAAAACATTATTCTTTCATCACTTATCAGGGCCATTCTCCTTATTAAAGTTTCATGCAACACAGCTATGGTGCTCTGTAAAGACACAGTTTGATGCTATACCATGAATAAGTATTACATTTACAGAGCTGCTCTTATATCAGCTCAGTTGTCAGCTGCCAGTATCTTTTGCTGCCTTATGAATTTTCTTTTCAACAGGTCTCTCCATTCAGTAGAAATTCATTTCAAAGGGTTTAGCAATACTACTTTGCATTTTCAGATTTTGAAGAATGGAAAATTTTTCATCTTTGCAAGTCTGATCTTTTACCAAAAGCACCTTGTAGACAAAAGACAGAGAAAACAAACTGACAGATGAATAAAATACAAAGGACAAAGAAAATGGATCTGTGGGCGTAGCTTATTCCCAAGTAAAAATTCCTTTAAAGCTTGGCCAGATTAATTATCCTATTGTAGTTATCAATAACTTTCCATTCATCATTACAGGCTTTCTGTATAAGACAGCTGTTATGAACACCTGTAGAAGGAAAGCACACAGCATTAACCTTCCCTTTTTATTGTCATTTCCATGGAATAAGAGAATGGAGGATAGAGAGGCCAGACACAAGACTGCTATGGTAAAGCAGCCACACTTAAAGAAGTCCCAGGTAGCTAAAGAACCAAATGAATAGACATATTCAGACAAACAGGTACCCAGGAATATTTGCAGAAATGACTATACAAATTAAATGTTTGTAAACCCAAAAGGTACTTTTCTACCTTTGGAGTTGGCTCAGTGTCCTCGAATGGCTCCGTACCCCACTATCTCCCCATTAGGCCCAGAAATTAGGGGAAACGCTGCAGAGCAGCATGGAGCACAATCTAGACCCTCACCAGAAAAAAAATAAATTAAAAAAAAAAAAATCAGTTTCTAAATAAGTCTGGAGCAGCATGTGCTGATGGTCATATACCACCTGGTCTTCACACCAGCAAGGGGAAATCAGTCTACAGGTCTGGATTCTCTCTTAGCCAGAGTTACGTAGCTTTTGAAGCTTATACTGCTGAAAGGAACATATTTCTCTAATTTATCTGTCTGTTTCCACAGAAACATTGGGTTTGTTTTTTTGGTTTGTTTGTTGGTTGGTTGGAGTTTTTTTGTTTGTTTGTTTGTTTTTGTTTGTTTGTTTAAAAAACAAAAACAAAACCACCATTCTGCTCCAATTTTCCTCTTCCTTACTGCTGCTCACTATATATGTCCCAACAGGTGGCATTACAGATCGAAGCTTGTGGTTTTTCATCTGCATGACTACCTGGCCAAGGAAAAGCAATCTTAGAAGAATTTATTACTCCTATCCCTTATCAGTGGAAAGCAGGTGCAAGAGAAGCATTCATAATCACAGAGGAACCTTCAATCTGGAAAACTATTGCTTCTCTCACAGCATAATTGATAACCCTTATGTCTTAGATTCGGTTACTGAAACTACTTGAATACATTCAGGGTGTTCCAGCAATATAAAAGCAGAAATTGTCTACATGTGTATCCTTATGCACATCTGTGGACATATAGGTAATTCCTCTGGAAATTTCTAGACTAAGCATTAGATCAGTACATTTAACTGAGAATTTGATTTGTGGTAACTAGCCCACAATATTAACAAGAAATGTATTTATGACTGTCTAAAGTATATATGGAAGATTAACAGCCCTGCAAGAGTTGCTGGAGCTTGAGGAACTATTTTGAGGAGTCCTGAAAAAGCATTCACCCTTAAAGCTGCCAAAGACCTCCCACCCTAAAACCTGCTGAGAACAGGCAGGATAAAGCATCAGGGAGAGCTAGGAAGAGCTGACTTTTACAGGGACCTTTTCCCAGTGCCTGACAAAATACACAAACTCTTTGGAGGACAGCCCTTCATCTCCCAGAGACTCAAAGTCACATACATTTTCTTCTTAACAGCTCTTTGCTAAAAAGATTCCCATTTGTAATTGCTCTTTGCCATCTCATCCCACAGGGAATGCTGACAGCAAAAAAAAATTGTCTACTTATGCAGGAGAGGCTGATGATGTTAAAAATACATGGCATGTTCTCAAGTCTTCACAAACCCTCGCTGTCAGATGGATCTTGGTTCCCTATCAATAAAACCAAAGTACTTACTTTCTCCTCGCCTTCCCTCCTCCTCTATGCAAATCTGGAGAGGCAACCACAGGCTGCTGCTGGCACCACTCCTTAGCAAGGAAAAGAGCTATTTATGTGAAGTAAATGAATTACTACCAACATCTTTCTGCAGTATATCCTAAAGGTCCTCTCCGTTGTACATCTTCAAACACACACCCAGTCCTGTTCCACTGAAGTTGGAATCACAATTTATTTGAACACACACCCAAAATCAGAGTAGTCTTTCATCGTCATCTCATGCCTAATTCCTTTTCCACATGATCTGCATTTCCTGTATTTTGTCCCATTAACACTTTATCATGGAGCACAGAGAGAGTGTTTGAGCAGCCAAAGCCATACAAAAAGCATGAGTATTCCAGCCAGAGAAGATGGATTATACTTCAGCATAAGGAATTGCATAACCACAGCATGATTATATTTAAATACCCATCATGTTACTGCAAAAGAACTTTGATGGGCCAACAGAGGTCCTCCAGCACTGAATGGGAGCACAGAGATCTGCACATGATGGGATGTAAGAGGAAGAACCACATGGCAATTAAAGCAGCTGCTACTGTAGAGCTGCAGAATAAGGGAGGGGGGTAGAAAAACCCACCACCTTTATGGTTAATCCCCAGCAGCCATACGATAATCCTGTTCTGTAATTAGCAGACAATTCAACCCCAGTAACAAACAATATAACACTTCAAATGCTTTCTTCTTGTTACTGCAGCAGGGAGTCTCCAGGGATTGTAGATTAAAGTCATACTTGAAGAAAAAAATAAATTATGCTATGACAAATTGGAGGAGATCCAGAAAAGTAAAACAAAAGAGACCAAAGACCTAACCTGACAGGATAACAAACAAAAATACCTGGCAGAGCTAAGGAGGAGGTTTGAAAAGGGAAGTGAAGTGTTTAGATGATAGAGAGGCTTAATGGATTACAAGATCTTTCTGGCAACGTGAGCTTTAGCCTGATTAGATAACACACCTTACCCACAGCTTCATTAAAGCTGGAATTGAGCCTTTAGAGGAATAAAGGAAATCAAAATATTTGAGAACAGGAAATCAATAAAGCAATGAACTACAAGAAATTCCCATTTGTTTTCCAGTCCCAGCTGACTTTCTTTCCAGAGCATCTCTGGAGGAAACTACCCTTCCCATTCAATTCAACAAGACTCCTTCAATACACTTAAACAAGGCGCTTTGGAACCTCAGCTTTGTAGAGACAGATAATCTCTGAAATGAAGCTCAGAGCCACTTGTGTTGTGGCAAAGACTCAATGCACAGGCTGGGACTTGATATATCTGTAAACTATCACCATCAAGAGAACAAGGAAAATTGATTCTGGGAGTAAACAGGATTAATTTTGCAGTGATGAGTGTCAGCTGGAAGAAAGTGGTTAAGTGTTTTGTTTTGTTTTTTTTAATGAAATATGCAGAGGAGTGCCATGCAACAGATCATTACTACAGGAATGAAAAGAAAAAACAAAAAGTGTCCTCCACACCCTAATGTTAGGAGTGAAAGGTTTAGGAAAATATTACAGCATATGTGAAAAAAGGACTCTGAAAAAAGCTCCATTGTGGATTAAGCATCAATGCATAAGCAGAAATACACCTACGATGCCAGAAACTCCAATATTAAAACTTTGTAAAAATTTGCAACCTCTTCTAGTATTAATGAATGGTTCTACTCGTGGAAGTCCCCAGATTCTAAGCAGTTTGCAGACCAGATTAAATCCAACCAACAGCAACAGATTCATATCAAGTCACCCCCAGACTTCCTTTCTAATATGGTTCCCATCACTCTTATTCCAATATCTGGTGGCACAGAACTATGCCTGTGCCACCAGAAATACATATATTTATTAAATAAAATTATGATAGACAGAATGACTTAATCAACGTCATACTATAAACCTCATAAGAAATATCACCCAAGCTCCACATGTTTATCCTTCTCCCTACAGAGAAAATTGGAACTTCAAAGCACATCTTGAACACTAAGAAACTTGGACTACTGTGGACCAAAGGAAAAGACCCAACTAACAGTCTCTATTCTCGTTTGGTTCTTCACACCATATTTTGTTGCTACAGGACTGAAACCAAAGAGAACCATGGTCCCAGTTGGAGGAACAGTACCTGGTAAGAGGCCTTAAGAGGATCTGAAGAACCAGGATGAGATGTGTGGGTGAGCCACTCAGCAGAGCCCTGGAGTAAGCAACAGATGTATGAACTGAGCTAAGTTTCTTTTCTTTATTATCCCTCCGTAAAACCAGCTGAGTTGGGAATTCAAACATATCCCATGTCATGGGGGAGGTGGTGGTGTTTGCTGATCAGTATCTGAACATAGCAGAATGAACAATTCTCTATTTTTATTCCAAATCCTCTTACCAATGAGAAATGTATGTTCATCCTAATAGTCTCGACATCTTGCTGTTCTGGTTACTTGATGCACCAGACTGAAGACCAGCTCTTGTGAGCATTTTCCTGTTCATTATTGCAGGGCTCCTCAGAAACACCAGGCTGCTGGCAGTGCTTTGTTTTGTTGTTACAAGAAGAAAAAAAGTCTGCATCATTTATTCTGGAAGAACAAAACACTGTCACCAAGACTTTTTTTTTTTTGGCCACAATAGCAGCCCAGAAAGCTGTCAGAAGCAACCTTTTGTCTCTTAGTTAATCTGCATCAGAAAACAGGGAAGGGAGGGCAGAGTGATGAACTTGCTGCTAATAAATAGATGAGCATCCACCTCTCTGCAGCTGAGAAATCCTTCCCATCAATACGTGCAATTCAGGGCAGCGTGCTGGTCCCTAGCCTGGCCCAATTAACACCAACCCAATACTGCAGGTGCCTCACACTGTGATTAATTAGGCATATGTGGGTTGAACTCCTGGTGCACACTTTAGAGGGCATTAGCTGACATCACCTGTGATGCTCCCAGTTGGGTCCCTGTCTCCTAATAGAGCCTCTTCTGTTCTTAACAGCCCAGCTATTGGGAATCAGAAGATGTAGTAATTGTTTAGAGTCCCATCAGCAGGAAAATTTCATTAGTTACATAGATGCAGGCTGTGCTCTTTACAGAGGCCAGGAGAAAAAAAAAAAATCCCCAGGATTATTTAAGGAGTATCTAACTGTTCCTTAGACCCCTCTCTGGGTGGCCTTTCTGACCAAGCTGTGTGATTCATGGGCATTAAAAACATTAACTCCTTCCCAAAAAGGCTTCCCATAAATAGACAGCACAGGAATTCAGGGTCATAAATTAAATGTTTTTCCTGGGAGGCTGCAATAAGAGCCTTTGGACACCTTCTGCACAGGAGCAAGGGAGAGGGAAAGAAGGGGTTTACATGATTTACATTTTCCTTCTTGGGAACGTGACCAGTGGGTAAAGCCGTGAGGCCGCCTGTTTGCAAGTAGAGACACAACCAGAAGACCTCATGTCCTGTAGCATCCGGGACTTTGGGTACAGATCCTCCGATCAAGCTGCCCCATGCCTCCATCTCCTTCCTTTCTAAAACAAAGCTAAATATAATTTTCTGCATTTAGAAAGTTTGCTGATAACCATAAGAGAAGAGTTCTTAAGCTTAAGGGGATGTATCTCTCCTGAAGTTTCTCTCTCATTTTTTGTAGCGTATTTGGAGCCATTTCCTAGTGCTCCAAAAATTGTCTCTCTGTAACTGGGTAAGACAGCCTCTAACAAGTCAAGCTCTTCTGCTCTGCCACATCTCTCATTTTTCTATCCATGAAAATATTTTCTGGTTTTCCTCTGTCTATTCCTTTTCTGTCAACAGAGATATGGAGCTTCAGTAATTCTTTTGAATTTATCCATTTTATTTTATTCTTCTACTCTGTTTAAGGGCTGGTAGGGTCACTTGGAGCTTTTAACCTCTCCTTCCTTGTTCCTGTCTCCATTGATGCACACCACTCCCAAACTCACATTTTCTTATTCTTCCCCACCACATCACTCAGACTGATGCAGCAGATCCCCATTAACCTGCTTATCTTTCTCTTACTGATATAAATGAAAGGTCCATAGTTTTATCTGGTCTGTACCCAGAAACTGCAGCTGGATCCATTTCTACATGGAGATGCCTGATGTGGTATGAGATCTGTGGTGGATGCTCCTGCTCCTTTCTCCAGCCCCTTTAAAGGTGCACTGCAAAACACTCACGGACAGGGAGCAGTCCAAATTTGAAGACACCTGGTTGCCCTTTACCATTCTGACTGCTTGCCACTAGTAAGTTCATTAGCAGAATTCTGCAAAGCTTTTTTAAAAGACCTTAAGGCACTTCATTAGAAGATATGCCATTTTAGACTCTTAAGCTTTTTATTACCTATAAGCTGCTCAAGTAATAAAATCACACTAGTCCTTTAAAGGAGTTTAAACCATGAAAATTTAAGCATGTAACAAGAGAAGAAAGGAAGCCAATTTGAATTATCAGAGTTTCTTTTTCTTTTTGGTTCACTATTCAAATAACAGTTGGAAGCCTCAGTATCTGAAGTCCTGTACAGACTGACTTCAGGCTTGGAATTCAGCACAGCTAACAAACTAGACCATCATTCAAAGAATCCAGTCCCTGGGAGAGAACTGTCTTTTAAAATTTTTTAAAAAATAATAAATTTTTTAAAAGTATAGCAAGGCAAATTCTCTGTGTAGAATACCTCCTTTGACTTCAAAGCCAATTTACAGGAAATGAAAATTTGGCTTATTGTTTTCTCCAATTCATGTTTTCATCCTTTACCATCCCCAAACTTAGACTAATTCTTCTCTCCAACAGGTTGTCAAAAACCTTCCTATTTCCTTTTGCAATTACTGTTATATGTTTTAATAACTATCTCTTCTAAGCAAAAGGGAGGCCCTGAGCAGGATGCATTTTTCTGAAAAACATAATTAAGTTCTTAGCAAGCAGCACCATGGCAATACACTATGAGGAATGCACTCCATGCACCCTCCAAAGCAAGCAAGTGTTCTGTACCCTGTCTCTAATGGCCAGCTATGAACTTGGAACCATTATAAGTAGAGACCAGCAGTAGTTTGTCAGCAGTCTAAGCAGGAAAGTTAGCAGATGAAGATGGTCATTGACTTCTAACTCAGAGTTAAGACCTAGCAGCAAAGCCTGAGATGCTAGTTGCACTGTCCTCTGTTTGTATTGCAAAGCAATCATAGATATCAGGTGGGAAATGGATCTAACTCCTCTCTGACAGGAAAGGGAAGCCAAGTGAGGCAGGGTCCCTGGTCCTACCACGATTTCATGTATGTGCATGTGTTGTTAACAACATCCATCAGCAACTCGGTTCCTCAGGGACAGATTAAGCCAATGGGACAAATGCCTTTCCACAATACTAATAATCTGTTTTAAAACAAGTGTTGCCAGTCTTCAGCCATTCTGCAACTGCCACACCATTCCCCATGGGCTTTACTGTTCTGCATCTGGGAAGTTCTGACTAAGGAAGGAGACCAGTGAGAAGAATTCATGTTTTCAGCAGGTTATCAAGTTACTCAGCATACAGGTGCCAGCATTATTGCAGCATGCTGGAATTTTTAGCCCTCCTGCTAAGTTCAACCCCGACTGGGTTTTGTGTTACTTTTGAGTTCAAGAGCAGAGTCTTGCCTGGAGAAAGGGTCTGACTTAACCAAAAACTTCCCAACTGACCAGAGGCAAAGGGGAGAATAGAGGACAGCTCAAGGTCATGATGGTGAAAGCCCTTCCAGTAGAAAGGGGAAATAGCCAATTAAAAAAACCAAACCAAAACAAAACAAAAAAAACACCAAAAAAAGCACCAAACCAACTCCCACTTTTCTTCAACTTTCCTTCATTTTTGTTCATTAAAGGAATACTACTGCTTCAGAGTGAAATGCTATAATAATAAAATACACTCTTCTGTCATTGACCAAGGCAAATGACACCTAGCAATGAAGGTAAGTCCTTACACTGTTTGAGGCAGCGAACAGTTTACAGGTAGCACAACCTGATTGTGAGACTAACCCGAATACGCACTTTTCCAGGTCATGCACTTGAGAAGGAGCATGTTATCACCCTCTCTCAGTATTTGGGAACCAGCTTTCACCACTGCCACCTGCCAGGGACCCATCTGCAGGACTGGGGATGGAGAGGTCAAGGTCCTGCCTGGGGGATGTTGTGTAAATGCAGATGAGAGGGGGAGCAAATAACTCCTCCTGCCCCAGGAATAACTAAAGGTGATTACAGTTCCTACAGCAGCTGAGCCAAAGGGACATAAGCAGAGAGCAGCCATCCCTGGCATGCTGTGGGGACACAGCGGGAGCCCATGGAGGAGGCTTCAAGCCCGGCTGAAAGCTGCCAGCAGTGCTGGCATGCAGGGCTGCATCCTACTGCACACACTATTCAGTTAACTGCGTGCTCCCCCAGGAGCACAGCACAGAAATGAAGTTTCACGGACAACAGAGGATCTTTCTCAGTCCAAATGAAGAGCACTTAAGCTCCACATTGGAATTAAAGATGCCTTTATCTCACAAAATATGAATCCTTTGACATGGGAGCAGCAGACAAGAGTATAAACACAGGGGTAGACAGCAGGGTGGAAAGTGCTAGCAAGCATATTTATATTTACTTTTTGTTGTGGAAAAAAACCCAGACAAATATAATTTTCCTCACATTGTTTTACCTGCTTTAAAAACAAGACAGGAAAGCAACTGATGGACCTGTGATACCCATTCACTTCACCACCAGGACAGCTGTCCCCATGCAAACTGTGGGTCGCTCTCTCCGATTGCATTATTTATTTTGGGTGTATCTCAGCCCCTATCCAGAGCATTGTGTGTTGGTGTAAGCTTGGTGGACATAACATCACCAGAGCCAAGGCACAAGCGTGGGAGAGCTCCCCACTCCCAAGCACCCCGCTCCGCTGCAACTCCTGCAAGCTGCCCCCTCTGAAAACACCGCAGCACTGAGACCTCCCAAAGGCTCCAGTGGGTTAAAGGGAGCCTCAGGCTTCAGACCTGTACTGCTAAATAAGGGAGGGTCAAGGACCAAGCTCTAACTCCAAATTAACACCTATTGCCTTAAGCCCCTGCTGCTCGGGGCTATCCCCTCCCACAGGAGATTTGTTTTGGGGACACCCCGGTCAGGATACGCAAAACGGCACAGATGTGTAACAGCAACTGAGTTGTGGCCAGATGTACGTGCAGAAATAAACACACCAAAGAGAGCGTGAGCACACTTGTGGCTGCTAGAGGCAACTGATGCTGCGAAGGAAAAGGCACAAGCCAAGAAGGCAAACCAGTAATGCAGACGTGGTTTCAGTACCTGGTGCACCGGTGACTTCTGCTCAGGTTTTGGCTAAGTCACTTCACTGCTTTGCTCCCCAAATGTAAAATGGAAGAAAAAAAGCCACTGCTTTCTCGCACAAGGAAACCATCAGGAAAAAATGCAACAATTATTTTGAGGCTGAATACGACAGAGTTTGGAAGCGTGTAATTATTTTTAAAAGGCACATTTTTTGAGGCTGAAATGGGATTTCAAAAATATTAGTGTGGAAAAGAAAAGAGCCTCTGTATGCCACTATTTTAGTCTGCTTCCCAGCTTGGGGTGATCCCAACGCACCTCCCAAAAGTACCACCCTGGCACACAGCAGTTTGCCTTTGCTAAGGCAGCCTTTGAAAGCACTCCGTTTGGTCACACTCATCATCTGCTGGCCTTTGTAAACAGGCATACAAATCGCAATTTTTGTTTGCAAAAAGGCTTATGAAAGATGGAAACATATGCAAATATAACACATTGCCACGTAAACCTTCATGCTGGAAACGTTAACCCCAAGGCTTTTAGAAACAAGCAGAGAAAAATCGAGTTTCAGTCCAAGGGAACGCCCTGCGGCTCAGGTGGTCACTCGCAGACCACAAATAATCATCAGCATAGTCCAAAGAGAGCAGTCTGCAAAAGCAGCTTCTCCACAGGTCTCTGGCAGAACTGCCGGGGAAAAAGTTGGCAGAGTAGATCCTTGTCTTGCCAAGTCTTAGTCACTGCTGCTAGCCCCCTTCAGCTTCACGAACGCAAAGGTCACCCAAACACTATTTCATAAAGAAAGAGCAAAGTGCCAGGTTCAAAGCTGTGACATATTTAATTTTGTTAGGTGGAATGTATTTACCTTGGGGTTTTTGTGGGCTTTGTTGTGAATCAGGACAGAATGGAATCCAAATACAAATAGAAAAGATGCATCAAGCCCTGCTTTAAAGTTAGCTGACTAATGTGATCACCTCAAAATGTTATGCATCAGCCTAAAAGGGGGCCTTTCTATAGAATGAGTCATTTTAATTAATTATAGCAATTTCAGTGTTCTCATTTAATGCCTTTTTCCTTTTTTTACCACTAAGGAATGCACTTCTATATAGAAGTAACAGCTGAGTGATGGCCTTTGTCTAACCTTTACAGTACTTTGGTGACTATGCATTAGAGACAGCCTTACTAATGAGCAGCAGCTCTGGAAGGCATGGGGAGATGACAAATTTGGTCTTATCCAACATAAGTCACCTTTTACACCTGGTCCACAGACAGCTTTCCTAGAATCAAACATGGCTGATTTCAGTGGCAGCAAAAATGATCCCTGACTCTTGCTGTCTCAGTTTTGAGGCTGGTCCTTTCCATACACATGTCTGATGACGGATGGAAGATCGCATGGAAAACTTCCCTCCTGGGGTAGGGAGTAAAGCAGCAGACCAAATAACTGTCCTCCAGACCAGGTACACTGATATCAGGACATTTGGAATATTTTGAGAAGAGAATGAGAAAAGTTAAAGATTAGTGACAGATACCCAATTGAAATGATCAACAGATAACGTCTCCTCACCCTGAAGCACATTTTACAGCCTTCTTTTCAGGCTTCTCTAATGCAAGAAGAATTTCACTAAGGAACCAGCAGTTTGTTTCAAAGTGCAGCTAAGTCATAAACTAGCCCAACTGCCTTATGTCAGATGAATTGTGACACTTTGCATTTTTGTATGTTGAAACAAACTCTATTTAAAAAGCTCTGTGCTAACCATCAGTCAGGAAACAAATTGAATGAGAAGCAAAGCAGCGTGCAAGAAATCACTCATCTTCCAGGAGCTTCCAGCCCCACGAGGGCACACAGGGAGGAAGCTGATGCTGTTGCAAAGTTAAAAATGGGAGGGCACCCGCTGTGGCCATTCTTCCAGAGAAACTTGCGTTGTATCACTGCAGTTTGTGAGCCGAGAGTCTGAGGAAAGGCTCAACCACACCTCACTTAGCTGAGGACACTGAGCATAAAGTCTCTCCTCCACCCATGCCCTTCTTAATAAAGTACCTGTCCAAAAGTAAACATAGCTTTGAGAGGATCATTCTTCTTAAAGAACTGCTACTACGTTTGACATATGTATTACACCAATGCAACAGAGACAGGGAAGCCCTTTAAAGGTAAACACCACCACCATCCCCCGTCACCACCTCCAAAATATCAGGGAAAACACAAAGGACCAAAGAACATTTAATTCTTTGAAAACACTCTATCATACAGCTGCTACAAAGCAAATGGATTTTGTTTCAAAACAGAAGTTTCTAGAAAAGATGGACATTTAAATATATTTTAGAATTATTTTCATGGGAAACAAGACATCCAAACCTGGAAGTGATGCTGATTTGGGGTCAGATGTTGTAAATTTTGTCATTTACATTCACTCTTTCCAAGTATCTCTATTTGATTCTTTTTTCTGAGTGCAAGCAGTCAGCTTACAGGTCAGGGGACACTAGCAGCATGGTCTCAATAGGTGGTGTTGACAGAGATAGAGGTAGCAATTCAGGACTTTAGTTGGCTATGCGTAAAAACAAGCATTGACAAGAAAGAGAAAATAAATATTACTTCCATATTTTTCCAACATTATGTTCCTTTCCTGCCCTAATACTCGTTCCACTTGGTCTCCATGTGGTGCTTCTCCCAGCAGTTGTGTGGACACACTGGTGTGATGCTAACGCTACCCCTTGTCCAGAACAGATAAGGGCTCTTTGCAGTCTGTATTGACTAAAGCTGCACAAGAGACATTGGAGATAAGTGGTGCTGAATTGAGTGGGCAGGGAACTATTCAGAGTGGAGCAAAAATATGCCTGAATTCCCAGAGGGCTCTGAATGGTCACAAACCAAAGCAGAGTTGAATTTCATCCACAGCAGAAAAGTGACTTTGAGCAAAAACGAAATGAAAAAATTATAGCAAAGCCATTTGGGCAGAAAAACTTCTCAGCTGCTCCTCTAGCACTTGAAGGCACTTAAGACTCTGCCCAAATGCACCAGAAGCTCCTGGAAATTACAGAAGCCCCACAGCATGGGAATGAAAACAATGGCTTCAAACTCAATGCAGAAAGCTCTTCCACTGCTTGAACCAGTACCCACCAGAAAGAAAGCAATTTAATGTTTATAGGAGAGAACCACCTGAAGTGTGGGATTGTGAGGAGCTAAACCACAACTGCAGGGCTACAGAAGGAAAGGAGCAAAGGAAGGAGGTGGTTTCTGGCAAAGCACCAGCCTCTCTGTCCACACCAGTCCCCTCCGCTCTCACCGAGACGGCGAGACACGGGCAGACTCTGGAATTCCTCCTGGCTGCCCTGCTCCAGCCCAAGCCACCCAGTTTAAGTAGGTTTTAAGGCGAGAAAGGTGGTGTTTTCATGGCAACGTAACTACTAGGCAATAGCAATCTTGCTGTTAAATCCTAGTGAAATGAAGGCAGCTGGAGAGGGTTTCCTCTCCTGCTTTGTCAGTAAAACACCAGTATCTTATTTCCAATAACATAGGGGCAGATTTGCCATTCTGCGGAGAAAAGACCATTTTTTTTCAGAGCTGAAGACAAACCTGCAGAGCAACTATTCTTTGAGAAGTAGCATGAAGACATAAGAATAAGACGGTTTTCAGAAGAAGAGTTAAAAGTAACAATTACACGTTTGGCAGCCCCAGCAATCACATTCCTTCCTACCTGTGATAGTTTCCTTCTCACAACCCCATGCTCATTCCTTCCAGCCACATCCTTTCCTCTTGCCATCATTGAAGTCAATGTTATTAACATGAAGGCTAATGCAGGGCATATTTTAAGCCCAAACTCCTGAAAACAGAATCCTTGTCTTAGTTCCAGTGTTGCTGACAATGGTGAAGGCGAGTTTACCCTGCATTGCAAATAGTCCATAGTAGGGCATGGGAATTTCAAGGCTCCCAATCAACCCTGTCAATAATACACTCAGTAGGAGTATTAATTCACAAGTTTAGATATGAGGAAATTGCACTCTGCTCATATAACACACATGGCCATAAGGAAAAGTGGCAATACTTACAGGTAATAAAACTCACTCGCTATTTGAAAACAGCTGCACAAACCACTATTTGAACTATTTCTCTTCAAGTATTTTTCCTTCTATGGAAATAATTTTGCCTCTGATGGTGATGGCTCTCTTCTAGACTATTGCATTTCAAGGCTTTGAAAGCTGAAAGTGGCACCAGCCCTTC
Source organism: Scopus umbretta (assembly GCA_013400535.1). Taxonomy (NCBI): domain Eukaryota; kingdom Metazoa; phylum Chordata; class Aves; order Pelecaniformes; family Scopidae; genus Scopus; species Scopus umbretta. The sequence goes on from VZTL01015498.1 coordinate 56,399, forward strand.
TTCCTCACCCATTGCACCAGTTCAATCCCTACATTGCAATATAACCTCCCAGGGCAGAAACGTGCTGTTTTTCACCACACACAACAGTCACGACTTCAGTAGGCACAAGCCCCAAGGAAGAGGGCCCAGGGAGATGTCAGAAGTGCCAGCAGTTTGGGGGAACGCTTTGTGGCCTGTGACCTGTGTGGAGTGGGAGATAAGCAGAGGCAACATGGAGCGACCTTAGACACCCAGATGAGAGGATCCCAAAGAGTCATAGTATTAAACTCAACTCGGCCAAGGCGTCCATTCTCCCATAGAAACATAATAACATATTTTGCAACTTTGTACCACGCCTAGCCTCCACCATGCTTGCAAACACACCACGCTTTTTAGGAAGACTAACCCTCACATTCAGCAAACCATTTCAGTGATCGCAATGCCCTCCCAAGCTCCCCGCACAGATTCATCTCCCTCTCTTCCCCAGTTAAAGATTTTTCTCATCACCCCATTTCTCCTGAGTTAACAATGACACTCAGTGGCCAGGAGGATTCCCTGCAGTCTATACTCTGTGCTACAGAATCCAATAGTTACTATTCATTTTATATTACACACGGCAAATGTCTTCCATGATTTTCAGGATCCTAAGACAGGGCACAAATTACACAGAAAGATTACGGAAGGAAAGGCTTAACAAAAAGGTGAAAGAAAACCATAATCTTTTTTTTCCAATTTGTGCAGCGACCTGGGAAATATTTTCCATCAATCCACATCCAGGCTATAAAAAAAGCAGACTGGAAGAGGCAACGGCAGCTCTAGATCAATTTATTAAACAAGCACATTCAGAGAACATGTACTCAAAGCAAATCACACTGCTAACATACAAATCCAAACCACAAGCTGAAGAGTTATGTATTTGTAATGTAAAACTTCTGTTCTTTTATCCTCTCCCACCTCCAATGATGGATGCAAAACAACTGCATAAAGTACAGCCTGAAAGTCTGCCTCTGGAGCTTTGTCCTGTCACTTTCTTGACACAACAGAGTTTTTATCTGCGCTTCAGTTCTGACAAGTCGGAGGGCGATGGATAACCGAAAGAGGATCAAAAGAAAACGCTATTGTGTGTGGACAAATAGGTGATGAATAACTTGAGTCCATTCTCAAACATCGTTTAATGAGAAGGTTTGGAGGATACCTATGCATCTCTCCAGCAATACAAATCACACTGCTGCGATGCCTTTCAGTTTTTACCTGGACAAAATACTACTCTTTCAATGAATTAAACATTTGATTTACAGCATTCCTGTGCTAAAAGCAAAACAAGTAATTAGATATCAGGCTTCAGCCATTATAACATTAGGTATTTTCTTTTTTTCATAGCAATTCTCCTCTTCCCTAAAGTGCTGTGCTTATTATTTTTCAGGGAACAGTTTGATGCTTTTTTTTTTTTTTTAAATATATCAATTCTGGACTGTATCTTAGGCAGATGCACAGAAAGCAGGAATTACTCTTTCAAATTATTTTACAATGTAAAGCACACATATTTTTAAATGCACGCTTATGCTGACAGAATCTTAAACCATGTATTTTACTCCTTCTAACAATAACAATTCTGCTCATTTAAGATTGCTCGCTTCTCTTGGGGTAGAATATTAACACACCACAAAGGAAAAGGGTTTCCATCCTATTTATTTGCAAAGAGAATTCATTTAAATGTTACACAGGGGTTTGTTTTTTCATTGTGGCGTAACTGTGTTTTCCACCATTCCAGTGAGAGCATCAATAAGATATACTTTATTATTAAACATTATTGCAGCTGCCAAGTCAAGCACTCAAAAGACAGGAAATGCAAGAATTCAAGTTTGGCTCCCAGCATGTATATATTATGATACTAACTTTATAATAAGATCTGCTTTTGAGTGCACCGAATTTTTGATGCTCAGAACTGCACCCACTGAGCATACTTTAGGCACCCCGAGTGCACCACTGACAATGCCCGCATCTTTCCATTGCCTACAAGCAGATTCAGGGACTAACCTGACTGCATGGAGTGAGTATTTGTGAATGTCCACCACAGACTACTGCTGAAAAAACATCAGCAAATAAGATACCAGAATATCAGAGTACTCGAAATAAGGAACGTATCACTGAAAACCATTTGGGAGAGCCATCATTTAAACAACTTCCCCAGCATCGCATCAGAAGTCAATATAATTTGGAGGGGAACTGAACCGGCCCAGGGGATCCCTGCAATGAAGCACCCTCAAGTCACCCTGCAGGGGTGGCCCATGTGCCATCTAGCCCATGATACGAGCCACAAAACTCTCAAATACACTTAAGGACAGGATTTGAGAGGCATTAATGGCTGAGGTTGAAGAAGTCTCATCTAGGTTGCACACACTCAGAATAAACTAACACAGTTCAGCACTGACAAGCAGCTTGCAGGCCCTTGCAGCCGTTGGGCCTTTCTTGGAGCTAAACGCATCTTATAATTTGCTCCATCTCTTTAAGATGAATAGCAGCCTAGAAAATAGCATCCTTAATCCTCACCCTTCCTCCCCATTTACCATTCTAATGATGGAAAAGTAAATTAAAACGCCTCTGTGTAAAGGAGCATGAGAGAAATAGAGGATTCTATCCCCCATAAAATATTAATCAGATTCACTGAGAAAAAAAAAATTCTGATTATTAAACAGACATTTAAATTACATCTCAGAATGACTGCAGCTGCCAAAATAAGAGAACTCAATTTTGCAAAGCTCCAACACATTAACATAAGTCCCTGCCAGATTAATCAACTAGGAAAGCCAGCAAAGTGACCCAAAGCATGACTTTTGCCCATAGTAGTCGGCTTCCATAGTAAGACTCATGCAGGATTTACACCAGTCAGGAATTAAGCTCAGGAGGGAACTTGGCTTTTTAGAAACATTTGCTGATGGAATGCACTGCACGTAAGCCTACTGCCTCAGTTACACAGGACATATTAGCCAAGCAGGTCACTTTATTTACATGGCAAGTGCAGAGCATTTAATTGCAAGACCATGCTATTCAGGAATTACAAGGCTACCTGCCAACTAATTATTTCTTCTCTTTCCCCCATCCTCAAGCCTGCAGGTGCTACATAACAGTGATCACACTTTGACTTTATTCAACCAACCTACACTAAATACACAGTTAACCAAGAAGTCTATTTAACAAATAATAGCTGCTATTAATATTAATGGCAACTACATGTGCATATTGCTGGGAAAATTAGCAAGTAAATACCTTATGCACTAAGACCTGGAAGGTTGTTGGAAAGCAAATGAAGGTCAGTCAGAGGTTAAACTTATTACTCAGGCCTTGCTTAACTTAGATAACCCAGCAAATGGTTGGGTCAAGCTCGGAAGGCTCTTGTGCAGGTATTCCATAAGGTTTCTTTAAAAAAAAAAAAAGTAAAATATCCAAAACAGCAAGGAGTTCCCGCAGAGCCGAAGCACTATCCACATCACAGCCTGCACCCAAAGGCTGTCAGGGCAGGTACCTCCACCGTGGCTTACAATAATAGTGCCTGGCTGCTTGATAGTCCCATAGTGCCAGATTTCAGGGGTCCCACACCTTAGCTAGGTGACTACAACAAAAAAAGAGTTGCTTTCTGAACAAGAGAAGCAGGAATGCTCCCAAATCTCCTGATTTCTTCCCCCACCAGCCCTGAGGCACATCAGAGCTTTTGTCCAAAGCCCAGGCACCCCATGGAGTTGTGCAACCAGGACATGGGTGGAAATTCTCTCCTTTCCCACCCCATCTTTCAGAGACCAAATTTATTTCCTGAAAAATATATTAATTTAACACCCTCCCTTCTGAAGTCTGTTTGAAAATTGCATCTTGGGATCTTTCATCACATCCAAGTGAAAATAAAGGACAAGCAGAAAATAAAGAGATCATCAAAATAGGAACTACAGGGGCTGAAGATGTAAGAAAGGAATACTGTGTAACAGCATAACAAAATTAATTTATTCCTAGCATTTTTCCTGAGAAATCAAAGCACTTCAGAACAGTGATAAACATTATAATCTGTTTACAGCAGGGAGACTGAGGGACAGCAAAGAATTTATCCAAAAATACAGCAAATCAGTAACAACATCAGGAACTACACCAACCTCTCTGCAGCCACTTTAGTGCTCCATGCCCAACCCTGCATCATCCAAGGACGTCAAATAATGGATAGGTGACTAGGAAAATTGAAACGCTGGGAATGAAGAGGTATAAAAGAGAGATTTGTATTGTTCGGTTACCCTGCATGACATTCAACTCTGCTAGCTTTAAATAACTGTAGTACATACAACTTCATCCATCAGACCTATTCAGAATGAGATGAATCAAGTCCAAGAAGTACCGTTTTTTCTGCCCTCATTTTCAATGCAAGTTATCTGAACAGTCACACTGACGCAGGCACTGACGCTGCAAGCATTTAAACTCACTGGGTGAGAGTTTTGTGCCAGTCCCCTGTGTATTTCCCTGTGCAATAATAATACCAAGACAATGAATACACCTCCTAAGTCATACAATAAGTCATCCCTATTGAGACTTACCTATTGGGTAAGTATTATTCCAAACCCTAACTCCTAAATATTCATATTAGATCCAACAGGTATGCTTTTCATATGAAAAATTTCAACAGCAAAAAAAGAGGGATCACTATAGATGAAAAAAATCTTATTTCTCTGGTTCCTATCAGCCAAAGTTACTTTTGGAAGTAAAACATTGAAAATAGATACTTTTCAGCCAAACCCTACAAAAGTTTATGTTTGGCCAAGAACAGATTGCTCCCAATTGTCCAAGAAGAAGCTAGAAGGGTTTGGGAATACGGATTAGTTTTAAAAATAAAAAATCCAGCATTCCATCAGAAAGTGTCAACAGCCCTAATTCAGGTGAGTAAGTGCCACATGCTGCCTCCCCACAGTGTTGTATTGGGAAGAAAAGTGGGACAAAGACGGGCTGGAGGAGGCCCTCAGAGCAGGTCACGCAGTTGTCTGAGGTCCAGAGCATGTCCATGGGTGCAAAGAAACTTCACCAACTTCTCCATAGGCAACCATCTGTTCTTCAGTTTTTCTTTTCAGTGCAAATATACAGCAACATGGACATTTAAAAAATTAAAATACATATACACAAGACCCTTTAAGTACTAAAAGCTCTTCATTTTGCAGTGTAAACAGAATGCCATGTAGAGCACTGTGAGCTTATGCCAGCCCAAAATACTAGTCCCCCAAAACACCCTAAGGCACATTGGTGATGTCCTGCCAGCCAGTGTCACTGAGGAGCCAGAATCACTGAGACTGACAAACAAGTGACTCATCTCTTGGGCATCACTGAGCTTCCATTGCTCCAACATCATCACCAGAGAGCATGCCAGAATATGTGAACTGGCTTGATACGAAAATTATTTCAAGACATTTCTGAACCATCCAAGACTGCTTCTATGCCTGTACTAGAAGTGCAGAGGAAGTTCCGTAAAGTATCACTTTACTGTTTCCTTGGGGTCACGTTGATTAAACTGTTTTAAGCCCATTCAAGGCAAAAAGCTGTTCACACAAATCATTCCAGCTGTAGCAACTGCCCAGATGATTATTTCACACTGGCAGTGAGGCTGACCGGATGCTGAAGATACGGTCCAGGCTGACCCAAATTCAGCAGCACAGCCAGTTGCCACAAACCTTTCCCAGCTCTGCTTCCTCCAAAAATGCTGGCAGCATTCCCACAATTTTGTCAGGTCCAGACCTAGGCTATTCATTCCTGGACACCCTTATCCTATCATATGAATGTTGTGCCAGATTTTTTTATTTTTTTTTTTCTTCACATTTTGTAGAAAGATCCTTAGTGGTATTGCAGCAATTTGAGGCTACAAGTACAATTTCAGCAAAGGCTGAGTAAGGAAGCAAACATCAACACAGCTTTATGGCCAATACAATGGCGGCTTTTGCTATGGAGCAACCGTTAAGCCCAGAAAGAGTTAAGGCTAAGCTTTCTCACTGCCCCCAAACCTGTAAAGTAAATAAATCACAGACATTTGTAGGCTCAGGCATGGTCCTGTTATCAGCATAGAGGGAATTTATATGCAAGAGTTAAGCCATAAGAAGAGATGCTTATGTAACAGAAGAGTTTATATGCCACCAAAGGGCTCTAGGCACTGCTTTAATACCCAATAAGCTTCCAGGCTATGGGGCACTTTGTATTTACACACATCCCTTTCACTACCTTCAAGGTTTCCTAGGATTTTAGCATAGCACTCCTGCATTTTATTTAAAAACAAACAAACAAAACAAACAAACAAAAACCCAAAATGTAATTTCATGCCATCTTCGCATATGATTTCATTGCTTTGTCACATTGAAAAAGAAATAAAGTATCATGTTCCCGTTCACCGCCTTTGTCATATATATGAAGTTTATTTTGTTAAATAATACTAAGAGCTGAAAACAACAGCAATCCAGCACCACACAGCCATGTGATGTCTCCTCACTGCCCTGTGATGTTTTGTCATTTCATTTATTCAGACAAGCAGAAAGCACAAGGCATAGCTGGTGCAGCACCTCGGGCTGACAAAACCCACAGCACCTCTCAGGCAAACTGCTCCTGGCTGCCAGCACATCAGCACTCACTCCCAGAGCATCTGACCAAAACATCCCACAAAGTCTTTTTGTTGTTAATGATGCACTGAATTTGGAAACAACGTGCTTTCAAATGAATTCATGGCTTATGAAGTGTACCTTACTAAAACTGACTTACATGATTAGGGCAGTTGTAGCTGCATAACTGGCCAAGAACCTCAGTTTTAACATCAATGGGGTTGACCTTTAGGGTATTTGGTCTCTGCAACTGTTCAGTCTTTGACCTCTCTCTACCCAATTTTCTCTCTACATCCCACAAACTCTCATGCTATATATAGACACATTACCAAAATAACACAGATCTGCAGCCGTTGTCTTTGTCACCAGCTGGCAAGGGATGAGCAAGGGGCACCTGCTCTGCCTCATGTACCCCCCCTGCACTTGACTGTCCAAGGGCCAGGTTCAGCAGTATCTGCATGGCAGCAGCAAGCCCAGACCAGCTCTGTGTTTGCAAGCCTACATCAGTCATTTGGAGAAGGATCTCCAAGGGCTAAATGTCATGATGAAAAATTATTTGGTATTCATCCAAAACAAATCAGTCTCACTCAAGCCAGGATACCTCACCCTTGAATTCCCTCCAGGCAAGATCAGCAGCAGATGACATAGTGTCGTGCTTTATAAATGTCACGTAACAGGACCAAAACTGCTTCTGCCTTCACTGACTATGAAGGACAAGGGGCTGTTATGCTCATCTGCTTTGGCCTCCCATGTTACCCAAGCCAGAGAGCTCACCAGGAGTCCCTCCAGGTTGAAGTTTTCAGGAATCATCCCTTTGCTACTCTGAAAAGCACATTTTTCCAAGCTGCTTTCCTTTGGAAAAGGTTGTTTTTTTCATACTGATAAAGCATTCTTTTTTGCATCCCTCTGGAGAGTTTCAAAAAGCAGCATTTAAAAACTGATTTTCAAAAAGATGATGGGAGAGAGGAGAAAGAGTCAGGATTTTTTAATCAGATCCTGGCTAGAGAGCCCAAAAATGAGCTACTAGAGCACCCACAGATTTAGGACATGCCTCCACAGTTGGAGGTTAGAGGGTTTTAA
>VZTL01015502.1:0-14527 GCA_013400535.1 Scopus umbretta
GACTGGGGTTAAACCACAACTCATGGTCAGTCCCTAACCTAAACAACATAAAATTTGCATCAGATGTCCTAGGTTGCCATCATCTTTGCTTTACAACTTTGAAGCCTTTTCTTGGTTCTCATTTCACCTTTCAATATACGCATTCACATCCACAACAATCTCCCAGTTCCTTGTTCTTATCTTAAAGGTGGTGGATAATAATGATATAAAAAGGCAATTACTGAAGCAAAGAAATACATTTCCACACTGGAATGTAGATAATTCAATGCCAAAGAATGCCATTGAGCAAATTAGCAAAATAACATTAATAATAATAAATAATTTTTTAAAAACCTAGATGTGTACATGGATAAGAAAACAGGCAACAGTTAAATTACTGCAATTCTTTTGTTCTGTAACATGACAAACCAGCAAGGAATGATTAATGCTATTGATTTGCTGTTGTTATTTATCTATATATGAATATATATGACATAAGTATATATATTATTGCATTAAAATATATACATTATTTTACATATTATGTATATATAGTAAAGAAAAGTAAGAAAGCAAAAGCTTTCACACCATAGCAATATGGGATCTAGTACATCTTCAACAAGTTTGCAGATGACACCAAGCTGAGTGGTGCAGCTGACACACAGGAGGGACAGGATACCATCCAGAGGGACCTGGACAACCTTGAGGAGTGGGGCCATGTGAACCTCATGAGGTTAAACAAGACCAAGTGCAAGGTCCTGCACCTGGGTCAGGGCAACCCCTGATATTAATACAGGCTGGGAGATGAAGGGATTGAGAGCAGTCCTGCAGAGAAGGACTTGGGGGTACTGGTGGATGAAAAGCTGGATATGAGCCAACATGTGCGCTCACAGCCCAGAAGGCCACCCATATCCTGGGCTGCATCAAAAGTGTGGCCAGCAGGTCAAGGGAGGTGATTCTGCCCCTCTACTCTGCTCTGGTGAGACCTCAGTTGGAGTACTGCGTCCAGCTCTGGAGGTCTCAGCACACGAAAGACATGGAACTGTTGGAGTGGGTCCAGCGGAGGGCCACAAAAATGATCAGAGGCATGGAACACCTCTCCTGTGAGGAAAGGCTGAGAGAGTTGGGGTTGTTCATCCTGGAGAAGTCTCCGGGGAGACCTTATTGTGGCCCTTCAGTACTTAAAGGGAGCTTACAAGAAAGATGGGGACAGAACTTTTAGCAGGGCCTGCTGTAATAGGACAAGGGGTAATGGTTTTAAACTAGAAGAGGGTCGACTTAGACTAGATATAAGGAAGAANCAGAGCACTCATCTGCCAGGCTGTCAGCTGAATGAACAGCTTTGGCAGAGACAGCTGCTCCATTTATCCCAGATCAGGCAACAAGGGGTCCCCATGAAGGCTGGTTTTTATGAAGTACAATTCTGACAATCATGTTTAGTCCTTGCATGCTCATTTGTGGGAGAGGAAAAGTCAGCCTTTCTCTAGCTTGTCTCCTTTTACTGCTACAGGAAAGATAACATCACTATGCTTGTTTCTCAGGTCCAGAGCCGCAAAATAGCTAATTCAAGATGAATAAATTGTTGAGTTGACAATTGGATTTTAGGTTGATGGTTGGACTTTGGCTGACAGTTGGACTTTGGGTTGATGGTCAGACTAGATGATCTTTGAGGTCCTTTCCAACCTTAATGATTCTATAATAAATGATAGTTAAATGAAGGCTATATATGTTACCCGTAATCTAAGTAATCTGTTTTTTAAAAATAACATCTTAAGGGGAGTGGTGACATAAGAGTGCTTGTTGTAAGGGAATTTGAGAAAAAGGCAACAGCAGACACTGAAGGTCCAAAACATTGAAGGCGTTATTGGAAAGCTCTGCTGAATTAATGTTTGTTTCATTTGGCAAAGGTTTGCTCCTACCCATTTATTATTAGCTTTGACTTGTCCATCACATCATAAAAGTCAGATGAAATTAAGATGAAGCCATGATTTTGAAAGTATTTTTAATAAAAAATAAACACATGATCAAACTAAAGGTTAAAATAGACATTGTTTGGAAATAAAAAAAAGCTTAAATCAAGAAGGTTTGTGGAAAGCTGTGTGAAGGCTGGAGCCTGCCATCACCGAGGCCAGGATGGTGAGTGGGTGCTGCCGCACCGCACGGCTCATGCGGACACGCCGTTCTGCCTGCGGTTCCCTCTCCCTGCCAAGCATTTTCTGCTCCGCAAAGCTGTTTTGGTGCCATGCACCTTAGACGTGAGCCTGCCATTACTTTAATTTGACAAGATACGAGTTGAAAGATTCTGCAACTTTAATTTGACAAGATACAAGTTGAAAGACTCTGTATCACAGTTTTTAAGCAGGAAGGGGCAGGCACAGGGTGGCTGAAGACAATCACCTTGATCACGCATGGGCCCCAGGAGAGAAGCCATGAGACCGGTCGGCTCCTCTGTGCGCCAAGGCCACCGTATGATGTGGGCCGCCGGTGAGGGCAAGCCTCGGCCCAGACTGCCTGGTATTTGCCGTGCCTGGGAGAAGCACTGTTGCTCGGCTTCACGACAGACCAAGCTCCCCTCGGGAGCGGAAACACCCGAGGCGGCTGCCTGGCCCCACAGCACTGAGGGACCGTGTAATGGTGCGCCCTGCCCAGCCACCTCAGCCTGACTCCCCACAGTGGCGGTCTCCGCCGGCAGACCCCGGGCTCTACCCTGTCCTCAACAGCCACCGCCAGAACCGGCCGCGTTCCTGCCCCAGCGGCTGAAGGCCGCGGTGGCTTGGATGTCGCCCGTGGATGCTGAAATGGTTCTTCATCTATTAGACCATGCAGTGCCGTTGGGACCGTGACTGGGGAAGCAGCACGTCACAGGCGTTGCCGCGAAAACCCGCCTTCAGCACGACTTCACACTCGATGCCACCCCTCACTAACCCACAGGCTCATACAGATTCCTTAAAAAAAAGCCACCATCCCACCCCAAACCAAACCCGAAGCAAAAAGTCCCACCCAAAAGAAGCATGCAGGTAACTCTTTACACACGTCATACACCTGCTAAAAAAAAAAAAAAAAAAGAAATTAAAATTACAAAATGAGGAGCATACAAGCCTACAGTTCTCAGCAAGGAAATCTCTAGCAGAGGCCTATTTAGTCACACAATGTTGCTTTTCAGGCTTAACTGGCTTTATTTTATTTTGATTTACTGCACTTTTCCTCCTATCTGCTAGGAGATTTGGGAGACTGTCCAGCATTTTTCAGTATGAAAGAGAACAAAATGGAAACCATCATTTAAAAAATAAAATGGGATTGATTAGGCAGAAGGCAGGCTAAAGTGGGCAATGGGCATCTAGAATTGCAGCTGTCTCATTAAGAAATAAAGATTTCTGAAAGAAGCAATATTATTTATTTATTTCCAAGTTGGTCAAGGAGGTAAAGTCTGGGACAGCACAGAACATGGATGTGTATGTGTCCATCATTCTTACAGGCTAGCAAAAACAAAGCTCAATTCAGATCATTTCAGTATTCCAACAGGGGAAAAGGAAAAAAAAAACAGTCTGGGAAAGGCTGAGGTGAGAGCATCCAAAAGAGGGTAAGTAGACAAGCTAGGTGGAAATTAGTTTGAGGCAAGAACATTGCTCAGATCAGGTAGAAGTTAGGTGGTAGTGAGAATAGCACACTACCAAGTAGACAGTAGTAGACAAAGTCACCACTTTTCAACTTTGCAAATCGATATCTTACCGATCAGCATCTCTTCCTGAGGAGAGAAGATGAGAGAGGTCACCTCCCCACCATCCCCAGTGGATTACTGCTGAAGTCTACTATGACATTCTTTCTATGTAGAGACTTTCAATATGAAGACAGAAAGAGGATGACCTAGAAATAATGGGTCAGAATGATGCTTCAGGGAGCCCAGTATCTTGCCTCTGACAGCAAAATCAGATGTCTGGGGAAGGATGCAGGATACAGCGAACAAATACTACCGTCTACTGCTGCCCAGGCCTCCAAACACAGAGACAGGGTATCTGTACATTTAGTGACTTGACACAAATTTCTCTCCTACAACCTGCTGCAGTTTCCACTTCAGCCCTCAGCATCTACAATATTCTTCAGCAGGAGTTTCCACCAGTCTTTTGCTGTTTGCATAAAGATTCCCCTTTTTTTGTTACAGGTCCCACTAGCCTCATTTGACACCTTCTGGTTCATCATCTCTTCAGATAAAGGAATACTCAGTCACTATTTCATCTTTTCCGCATCACTCAGAGACCTTTATTACACTCATGTTAACCATTAAGTATCAGTTGTATCATTCCCACACTGAAGAGCCTTCCTCTATTTTGTTATTGTCCAAACCCATTCATTTAATCATTGTTACTAGCTTTCATCTTTGCTGCCCTGGGTAACTCTCCGTCATCAGCATTTATTACCCCATTGCCTATCTTTTTCTTCACATCATTTGCAAATATGATCAAGAGCAAAGTCCCAGCACAGATCTCTGTAAACTCACAACTTCCCTTCACCACAAAAGCTGTTTACTCCCAATTGTTTTGTATCTTCTGACCATACAATGTCCATGTTGTCCATGTGAGATCCTCTTTCTTAGCCCATGTCTACTTGGTTTCATTTGAGGCAATCGGTAAGGAATTCCAACAAAGATTTCTAGAAATTCAAAGAGACTATATAAACAAGATGATGTGCTGACTTGACAAATAAGCTTTGTGACTGGTAAAGCAAGACTCTTCATAAAAGCCATGCTGACTTTTCTGAAGCATGACAGCTTTACCCACGTGGCTGCTAATTCTAATTCTGTTCTCATTAACCAGTTATTTCACATATCCCACATTCCAACACACCAGTGCCTCTTTTTGCTGCTGAAGCCAAACTACTAAGCAAACACACAAGAAATTCAAATATTCACTCAAAATTTTTGGAAACTTAATTAGTTTTAGTTATTAATGGTTAAGTTGAATTTCTTATAGGCAGGCATAAATGCTTTAGTGATGTAGGGAAAACAGGTATCTATTTCCTATAATCACTATTTCACATACCTGCAAAAACACATCAGTCATCTGAATAGAAGTGTCTAAAAATTACAGTTGTGTATCTGTAATCTCTGTGGAGCACATTAGTCCTATTTACCTACAATTAAAGCCTGCTTTTCTGTCCTTTGTCAAACAGTTTGAGATTGCAAATGAGAAGTTAGCCTTTAACTTCAGTTTCAGCTCTAGGGGTGTCGATTTCTTTGGCCTCCTGACCAACCTTTCCTTGCTGCAGACTGCCTGCTCAAAGCCCTGCAGACAAGGGACCTCTGGTATAATGCCCTTGATGTTTGGTTGCAAATCTTAACTGTTTTGGAGAGGGCTGGAAGGCTTGTCCTTGGCCAGAGGCACCTAGCACAGGTCTCAACATTTTTGCTGCGTATTTCACTGGAGTGAAATGTTTTTCAGCTTTATTTCCTACAGAAACAAACAGTAGGCAAGTGTGCTACCTTGTCTGCCTGTGCATGAACATGCGAATGGAATTTCATAATTAGGCATAGTGTTCAAAAATCCCCAACACATCAGACAAAGCATTCCGTCAGTATTGTCAGTTCATGAAGTGTGGAAACTGAAACCAGTTCCTTTCCAGAGAAAGAGACACCTGGTTCAATTAATGGATTACAGACTTCAAATTTACAGCTACAGACTGCTTTCTCTAAAAACTGTCTTTGAAAGAGATGGAGCTTTAGGAAGTAGTCCTACAAGGGAATGGGAAAAGTGGATTCCAGTGTATTTTCTCCTCAATTTAGATTATGTTCTTTTAAGCTAACATTTTAACATTTCATGAGAAAGTAAAATTTTGTGTTGCTTATTAGGATGCTTTTAAAAATGAATGCACTAGCCCAGAGATGACACCACATAGCAGGGAGTATTTTACATAAAAAATATCACAGTACACTGGCTTTTTACCTCTGGTTTCACTTTCAGTGTTAAAGCAGTTAAAGACTGTAACACAGTGTTTGTGAAGACAAAGATTGTGAAGTTTAAATCATTTGGTGGCATTTTTTTAGGATAAGAATCAAAAAACATTATAGATTTAAGCAAGACTCCTTGGAGCTGGTCAACTATCATTCATGCATACAATCATTTAAAGAAAAAGAGTTAAACATTCAGACAAGTTTTATTTTTCTTTTTCAAAACTTTATTAGGTAGACGTTACTAGATGACATTGTAAAACCCCTTGTGTGCAAGTGAACGAACTCTACAATATAGATCTTCCCACAATTCGTTAAACCCACAGCCTCCCCTATTCCTGAATATTGATTCTAAGACAGATGGGGTGCATTCAAATGCTACTATACATTCTTCCATTTCATCATGGGAAAGCACTTTTTCAGTTTGTTGGTAACAGGGGCTTGGGATATCAGTGTAAGTGAAAGGAATGTCTTTAGAGGAAACGAAGTACCATAAGTTTTGACTTACGAACCTCACCCTCAATACGGACACCAGATTCATCACAGAGTCTTTTAAATTAAACTGCCTACCATGATCGTGATTGTAATTAGCAAAGTGAAGCAGTACAGAGACATACATACTACTCAATACTAGTGAGGTAACATTTTGAAAATAAAACTGTTAAAAAATTCACTTACTTTCAAAAGGTCCTGTCCAGCAGGACAAACATTGGCAGAACACCTTCCCTTGTATTCATGCATGTACATGTGCATATACAACCTGTATCTACTATAGCTTTTTAAAGAACAGGATTTTAGTTATACATTCATCAGGACAAGTTTAAAAATCAGACATTACTACGGTAGATTCAACAGAAGACTTCAGTGAACCGTCTCTAGACCTCCTAAATTAAAAGGCACTCTGAAGAGGATAGCAAGAAATAATCCTTACAAAACACTGATGCAAGCTAAAGCAGCCACAAAGGTAGGACACTCAATGGTGATTATTGGTATACATTTAAAATACCAACTTGAAGATGGATGATTTGTAAAATATTGCCCAAGACTACGGAATACTTTTGTCAAGTTATTACAGCATGAAGACCATTGTTGCAATAGTATGCAACAAAAAATACAGTTATCAGCTAAATGCAAGAGAAGATAATGGGAAAACCTTATCAGCATTTTGGTTCTGTGCTTGCTGTAAGAGAGAATAATTTTATTTAAGGATATAACTTTTGAAAAGAAATAAAAACTCATAAGATTGAAGTATTTTGATACTGGTGCCTTCTATTCAATGGGTTACAGAATGACAATGCCTAAAAATTGGAGATAATACTGAAATAGAAGGTATCTGTAAAAGTGATAATTCAGTTATAATTTTATTTAGTACGGCTCTAAATCAAATTCCCTATCACCAAAACCTTCAGATATGCAAGCTGAATCCTGATTAAACACTCATGTGTGATGCTTCATGAAGAAATAACACTGCAAGTGACAGCTATATTACCAATGAAGAACTCCAGAGGGGCAGGCAGGGAGGGAAAGCCTCTCCTACAGTTCTGAGAAACTCAGAATTTTCAGGAGAAGAAAGGGTTCCAAGAGATACTCTTTTCATCTTCATTTCTCCCCCTTTTCCTTCCTTCACAAATTCTTAGTGGAGGAAATTGACCATAGTAAAACCATTTTATGATCATGAATCTACACTAAATAGACCTTCTAAGCACCATTTTTCTTCTACCCCCCATTATTAATCAATTTCCTTCTGTTAATTACCTTTTTATAACTTCAATATTTTTAAAAGATAATTTCTACCAGAAGTTCATGCAATTCAAGATAATTTTAGAAAGGTAGCTTATTCTTGGCACCTAACTTCCAATAGACTGACAAAAGTGGGAGCAATGTCAGCAAGAAAGTAAGGTCCTTTAGAAAGTCTAGATCATAAAAGGTAAAATTCCACTGTCTTCTGGGAAAGGAAGTAATCCTGGAAGAAGAAATAAACCCTATTTACAGTAGCCATTTTGAAGCAATTTGAAGGTGGTAAAACAAATACTACTTTTTCAGATCACATCTCCCACCATGCAATGAAGGCAGTGATCCCAGAGCTGCTCCACCAAGCTTGTTTGATGGTTTAGTCCATCACCACCCCAAAGAAATTACCAATTTAGATTAACAGGATATGTTAGTTTAAGCCGGATACCACTGAAACACTGTTAAACTGCTCTGAGTCCCAACCTAGCTACAAGCGCATCTCTGTGCGCCATGCTCCTCAACACTTCCATCTTCAAGAATTCGTGTGAACAGGGCTCATTTGAGCCATGGAGTTTGAAGGTACACATACCACAGGTTGTGGTCTAACCTAACTTCAGCTGAATTCTCTTCTCCAAGAAGCTGCATTTCTTTAAGTGGTTGGTTACACTGGAAGACCAAACTCATTCTGTCAACACATATAAGAGGCAATTCTGCAGAAGTCTCAAGGGAGAAAGGGGGTGGGGGTGAACAGCAAGTTAAACTCAGAAATAAGATCAAGATCTTCAGAACTGAAGTAGGCATGCCAGATCACTCTTATAATTCATAAAAAGATAACTTCTTCACTAACATAGCGTTTTTCAACTTTCTGAGCAAACCAGTATTGGTTACTTTGGCTTAACATGTCTGTCTGGAACAGAAATTCCCATATTGCTCTATGGAGGGGAACATCTTTCATTTGTTTCAAGCAGTAAGGCACTTACACATTTAAAATTCCTCATTATACAGAACACACTGAATACCAGAACTCAAGCATTGATTACATGGGCATTGCTTACCTCCGGTTTTTATAACTTCTTAGTCATCAAATAAATATACTACAGAATGTTCTAATCACTGATGGATCTAGTTTGTATATAGCCCAAACGTGAAGTTAGAAATTGCTTTCTTAATGAATCCGCATTGTTTTGGCCAGCACTCTAGTTGTGCCAGAAGCCTGTACGCTAAAGAGGATGCAATCTATAATTTCACTACCCTCACCTCCTGCCATTCAAATGAACCCTATTTTAAAGGCAATTCTTCACCTTAAAATATGTAAAAGAAAAGAGATGGGGGCAGGGGAAGATTTCTCATTGACTTGTCACAGAATTAAGAAGTTCAGCTTGGACAACCTCCTAAGAAAGAGAGATCATGTTTTCTTTTTCTCAGCACCTATTATTCTCATCTCTACCACAGTCAAAAGAATTAACAGATACCTTAAAAAGTTATTTGGACTCAGATGGTTAGTTATGTAACAAAGAAGATAGTTGTGTTTAAATTTTTAAAAATGCAAAATGAAAAGCCCTGAAGAAAAACAGATTTCAGCATTTTGCTTTCAAGTAATTTAAATACAAAAAATTATCTTTCACTGGTATAGCTCAGCAAAGCATTACTGAAATGACATCTTATGAGATCACATTTTCCAGGTCCAATTTTGTCTTCAGCCATTTTCAGAAGTCAGTTTCAAATTATGAAATTTGGAAGGGAAAGGAAAGCATTGAAAATAAAGTGTATATCAAATGGAAATATGGTAAACATTTTATTATGAGATGGTAAACTCAGTGAAATGTAAATCTACCCCTGTCCTTGCAATTTCTGGACAGGAAGCAGCAGAATGTAAATTTGTATGAAGAACTCCTAAGAGTGCATTTTTTATGCAAAAATGTAGTCCATGACTAAAGACTGAATCCATCTGCTTAACCAGAGCTTGCATAAGGCATGAAAATGTTTCTTGACTGCATCAGCACTTTTTACAGGACAGGTTTAAAATATCTGAACAGCTTGCTTGGATTCTGTAAGTAGATTTTCTTTCTAAAAATGAGGTAAATGTCACATTGTATTAGTAACATCATGCTCAGTGTCAGTAGGTTAAAATTTCAACAATTCTGTTTTCAGTCTGACAAGTCTTCAACAAGATAAACACTGAATGGTGCCAGCATGCAACTGTGTTTAAGCAGATGTGTGCAAAATCCCTGTTTATGCTAAAAATATAAAATATTTTTACACAATAAACTTCTCCTCTTCTAACTTTAATCCATCCAGAACACTTCAGATGAATTTTTCAAGTTTTAATAAGCCAAATAAGCTCCCAGAAGGTTTTCTTTGCACAATATGCATTTTTTAATAAACTAATTGCTATTATAACTACTCTTTTATTTAACAGGTATATATAGAAATAAATGTTTGGAATTGTGCTTAGAAACTTATGTATTTATTTTTTATTAGGGGGTAAGTAATTAAAGCTTATTACAAATTTTTTCCTTTGAAATCAGAGCATGCACTCTAAGATCAATTTTTATTTCCCTATCTTATGATATTTCACCATTAGGCTAAGAGGAGCATCAATGATTAATCGCCTAATAGAAGCACTCCATTCCTTACTGGAGAGAGAACATATAGGTCCTGAGCCCTTATGCATAGAATGAGGAGGAAGAATCAGCCAGGAAGCTACAGTCCTATGTAACTGCAACAAGCTGCATTTGTTAGTTTTATTAAGAAAAAAGTTTGGGGGTGTTGTGTTAGAGCTCAAGCAGTATTTAAGTGAAAACACTGCTAGTCTTGCAGTTGATAGAAGGCTCAGCTGGTTTTCCATGTAACAGTAGCAAGACAAGCCACCAAATATATCATCAGCATAACTTTTTAAATGTTGTGTGCCCTGTTTTTCCAAGTTGATACGTTGTCTGAAAAATATCGAACAGCTGTAATTCTAATTCTTACCGTGCCAATATCTGTTACACTGAAGAAAGCAGAATGTTAAATATGTTATTTAACACTGTTTATGGATGTTGTTTCTAACTTTATTGGCAACGCAAAGCATTAAGAAGGTCTCTTATATTAAAAGCTAGTATTCCTTCCCCTGACAATTTGCTTTAATAAGAATGTCATTTGGAAATTCTTCCCTACTCCCTATCCTTTCCTGCACTTAAACAGCATTAGTATCACTCTGTGAGTGAGAGGACCGGCTCCATAGTAGTTTGCACTTCTTCAGAAGTGAACCAGATTTTCACATTGCTACACGATGGCTGTCAACATGCTTCCGATATTTTTATCAAAGTATTTGGGGCCAAATTCCATGCTGGCATAAAAACGGGTATGATTTCTCTGGTTTAACAGGGCTATGACTGATGTCAGGAACAAAGCCGAGCCACTGCAACTGTAAGGCTGCAAAATTAAGAGAAACTAAGAAATTATCTCTCTAATAGTTTCCTCGGGTAGGATTCTTTCCATCAGCAAAATCAGAGATCTAATATAGATAAGTAAGTAAGAGTAAAGTAAGACCAATCCATCGGTCTTATCCACAACTTGGAGCTACACAATTATCATACCACGCATTATGAATGATGCAACTTTGCTCAAGAAAGAAAACACCACAACCACGTTTTAAAAAAACTCAAGAGTCTGCATGGCATACTATTTGGCCACTGAATATGAAACAGTTTCTCAGACCTAACTGGCATGAGAAACCAATCAATCACTGGGGAATTTGTATCCTCTGACAGAATCACTGCCCTACCCACACATCACTTCACAGCAAACAAGCTACAGCAGTCTTTGGAAGAGCAGAAAGCCCCCTGGCTGAAAAGAATACCTGATGGTGATCCAAAACACCTTCTAGTCAAATTGGCTATAGTCCCTACAAATTAATATTTTTAATAAAGTAAAACTTCACGTTGATCGAACTTTCAGAACCAATAAATACATGCAAATTAAAAAAAAAAAACCAAAACCAATACCCTAACATACCAGAAGAGTTACAAAGTCAGCATTAGTAACATCAAAATCCTCCCTTACACATTTGCCCTTCCCCAACAGGAGATAATAGATCACTCAAAGCACACTGCAATGTAATGACATTTGGAAGATGTGAATATGCTGTTTATTATAGCGGTGTGGGAATTTAAGACTAACAGACTTTTTTGTATGGAACTAAACCTGATGGGTCAACTAGAGCATGAGGCTACTCAGAATTGCACTTCTGCTTCTCGCTTGTATTCTTACTCAGTTTCTTCTTCTCACTGGCTAATGGACTGACACAAGGAAAAGCACAATTATTTTCTAGTTGCAATCTCCTAGAGAAGGTCTGCAAATATACCTAACTATGCTCTGAAAGGCCGCAGCAGTCAGACTCATCCTGCCACTGACATGGTTGAGCAGCTCTGAAACTCGACCCAATTAATGAAATACAACTAATTACTCTTAGTGGAGAAAGGGAAAGCAGCTACCTCATGAGTGGTGTGTCCAGCCAGCCCTTTCCAGCAGGAGCGGGACCGGGCACACACAGCACAGCGCTGTGGGGAGGGCACCAGCACCGGCCCCGGCCGCCCCCCTGCAAGGAGGCCTGAGTCCAGGGACAAATCCATTTCCAGGCAAGCTAGAATTAGAAGGCTAGTGTAGAATGGATTTAAGCATTTCCTAGTCTGAATAAAGACATCAGTGAGCAAGAACAGGGCACAAGGATAAGTAATCTTAAATATTAAATGTGATGAACGCAATCCCGATGATCAGCATACAGTAGCATGAAATCTGCCTTAGCAGGTTAATTCAGCTGCCTGATGAAGTTTTCTGCTAATAAAGATGGAGTAGAACAGTCTGATAGTTTCTTTAGAGCACAGTTACGAAAAACAAAACACATTACATACGACAAACATCCTTGAACTTCCTTACAAAGTTCATTCCATTTCTTTATGACTGATAAACTAATGCTTGTAAAAAATGACAACTTTGATGTAGATAAGATTTCCTATGATATGAGAAGAGCTGTTTAAAAGCTAACATTTCATTGAATGAAGTTTTGTACTAAATTACTCTTAATATTTCAGTTGGTTATGTTAGATAATATTGATGGAAAATTTTATTTATGTACTATGGAAAAAGACTTCCATATCCGTACTCTGACTGGCTCTTGAAATATTTTCCTGTTCTACAGAAAAGCAAAAAGCAAATATTACTGTCATACCTATTTTTTTCCTATAGAGAAAGCAAGATTAGACTCTTGTCTTTACAAGGTCAAAGATGCCTTGTTTTGCTATGTGTAGAAAATGAAGAACAATTTCCCTTTGATTTAATCTGTTCCGATAAAATCAAAATGGCCTACATGAAATGACAATGCAGGAGCTGAAATGTGTGTTCCTTTCCTCCACCCACAATGACATGCGTTCTGAATATAAATGAGTGCAGATCTATTATCTTCCCTTTTATGCTCTTTATTCTAGCATCTTAATTTCAGATCTTAGTGAACTCCAATCAGAAACTGAAAATGGCAAACACGGCAGAGTGAAAACAGCTACAAAGACTTTAAGAATATCTCACATGTTTATAAAGAACCAGGAAAAGAAAGGAAATTAATCTGCTGTATAGTTAATTACAGATAATCTCAAGTACTAAAACATTCTCAAGTGGAATAGTTTGACACTGTATTACAGACTGCATTGCAAACCCAAATCTCTCTCTCTCTCTGAGGTCTGAAGGTTTTTCTAAATAATACAAAAATATCTTCACTATTTGATATTTAAAGAAAGGAATAAAAATCCCTGAGTAAGCCAAAGACAACTGATATGTATAGCCTCAGAAAACACACTCAAAACCAGGACCAATTTTAAGGCAGCTTCTGACCTCAGACAGAACACAAATAGAAAACTGATGTGTCACAGAAGAAGAAATCTAACTAACAGGTGGATTTGCATGGAAAATATGCTTTGAACTTTACTTCTAAATGTCATTGCTTCCCCACTTAATTTGCAAATCTACCATTAGGACAACAGGGTCAACATGCCCTTAAATTCAAATGGAAATATTAATTACTTGTTGACTACTATGGTGTGCTTGTACACACTGTTTCAGCAGGGGAAAAAAAAAAACCCAACAAAACAAAACCAGAAGCTGACAGAAAACAAGCATACTAGCCAACTATGGTAAGCTGATATTTGTGTTTCCAGGTAAACAAAATTCATCAGTTTCTTCCACTGAGGCTTTGAAGTCAAGGTGAGTATCTTATAACAGTATAACGTTAGTGGGGAAGAATACTATTTACTTAAAAATTATAACTAGACTCACATTTAATAACAATTTTCAAAGAAAGCTGTGCAAAGTACATCCTCTCATGCTATTTGCAGGCCTAAATTTTGAAGTCTGTAGACTCTTTAGGACATTGTCCACCTCCCTGCTTACCCCTCTTCCCCATATATATATACACACACATACACACATATCTATCTTCAAACACATACACACTGAAAAAAAAGGTACCTTCACAGTACAAATCCGATCTTCTAAGCTCAGCTTGTATTTTTAAAGTATAAAGTAGATATTTCTCTGATTCAGTTTCTTTCTTTATTCAGTGTTCTGCTTACACAAGTTTTTTTTTGTTGTTGTTTTGTTATATTTGTATGATAAATTTGGATTATAACCAAAAGTGAAAAAATTCTCAGTAGCCGATTCCTAATGCTGAATTACATTGCTTTTGTGGCGATGCGCTGAAAAAGAGGTCTGGTGGCAAACAATGGTACTCTGAAGTTCGGAAAAAAGACCAAGGATAGCTGTTCTCTTCAGATCTGTCACTTGCCAGGAAGAGAAACACTGGAAGCAGAGAATAAGAATGAAATGGTCTCCTAAGAATTCATG
>VZTL01015504.1:0-19080 GCA_013400535.1 Scopus umbretta
AAATGAGGGAAGGATACTGGGGATGGGAGGGTGAGGAGTGACTGTTTGTCAAAACTGGCATCATGGCCATTCAGAAGCAGCTTTGAATAAGACTGTGCCAAGTTTAGTTTGTGTGCTGCCTGTGGTCTCCAGATTTTGGATGAAAGGTGCCAAACGTGAAAAGAATGAGAAATCCATAAACCAATCCCTGTTAGGCTCTATAATAGGAAAATGCTACTTGCTTGCCCTCTACCAGCTGACATTCACTTGCTTTTCCCCTTGTCTTCCTCAGCTCTCCCTCCTTCTTTGGGAATTGATGAGACTGTTTCTTTGCTCAGTAGCAGCATCATCCTCCATGTGCAAGGCAAGACCATTTAATTGGTTTCCTTCCCTCGACTTCGGGCAAGCATGGCAGCTGGCTGCAGCAACAAGTCTGTCACACAGGCTTTTTTAATATTCCACTACGTTCACAGCCTGGCCATGTAATTAACTGTAGGCAGGAGAAGGGAGGCAGGAGGGCTACAAACACAAGACTTATAACAGAGAAACCTGGAAAGCTGTCTGATTTATATTCGTTTTTCCTTTCCCTCAAGTTTTTTTCCCTCCACCAAGAATCATTTGTGGCAAGGCATCAACTGCTGTATTGTGCATTGTCCGATGGTCTATAGGAGAGGGTGGATTGGCAAGGGTGGGCTCACAGATCCAGCTGGGAATGACTAACATGCTCTATAATCAAATAAAATACACGTGATCTACAAATAATGCCCTGCGTTTGACACAAATGCCTTAAGGAAGCCTAGCAAGAAACCCTAGATCTGCTTCTTTTGCTAAAGCAAGGGGCAGTGGCCACAGATTTCAGCTTGGGCCATTCAGGTGGAACAGCAGGAAAATTTTTTTCACAAGGGGGTTGCTGCAGAACAGGAACAGGTCACCAGAGGTTGTGGATATCTGTCCTTGGCAACTTTCTAGACTTTGCTACATGAAGCCACAGGTGGCCTGCTCTATCATTGGTGAAAGTCCTGCTTTGAGGGGGAGGTTGGACTAGGGATGTCCACAGGTCCCTTCCAACCAGCATTTCTGTGATTATTTTAATGGAAAATGCTGTCCCAGGAAGCACTGGCAATCTCTCTGACTTGATTTTTTCTGGTCATGGCTGCAAAGAGAGTCTAATAAAATGTGCCAAGCTGAGAAGCTCTTAGAACAAGTGGCAACTTTGTCATGTCTACCACTTAGCACAGAAAGACAGGGCCCATTCCTGGAGTAGATACTACAACCCTGTAAGTCAAGAGGGGTACAGAGAGAGTCAGGCCTGACACCTGTGGGCTTTTATCGTCTTTGTTCTGTGACTTACACAAACAACAAGACTAAGCCTCTTTGAAAACACCAATTACTTTCTCTGTTATTAAATAGTAGCTTCGTGCTATCAAAGAACACACTGGCCCAGGGACTGGTACAGATTCCCAGCTAGTGACAAATATCCCAGCTCTCCCACTGGTCCTTTTCAACCCTGAGTTTCATTATTGAAAAATATAAATAAAGCTTAGATCTCTATTTCCTCAGAATTAAAAACCAGAGGCTGTTAAGTCTGAGAAAATTACCACATCCAGTCAAAGATATGTCTCCCCTCCAGCCCCTGGGAGGAGGTTGTAAAATGGACATCCAAGATGGGTAACTATAGCTCTGCCTATACCAGCTGATGGGGTTAGGACTTGAGGGAACTAAAGCATAGCATGTGTTTGCACCACCAGGACATCCAAGGATCAATCTACCCCTGCTGCTCTAAGGGTGTCCCAAGTTAGACTTTCCTAATAGTGCCGCGAGCTGCATGTGATATCAGTCTTCCAAAAACAACTCCATGGCCAAATTCCAATCTAGGTGAATTACCCCAAGGTTGATAAGGTACATGCTGGCAGGTTCAGGCTGAGCATGTTCTTGTAACTGTTTTTCTCAGCTAGAAACAAGAACAGAGAAAAGCTGCTGTTTTTTTAAGAATCATTCACTTTTACACAATGTCTTCCTGAGTTCTCCATTGAAGAGAGAGCTTGCTCTGCCTTCTACCATGGAAAAATCAATGCACCAGGCATGCACAGATCACAAAGAAAATGGCACTGCTCTGTTTGATGCTTCTTTATGGCAGAGATGTCTCCTCCATTGATTGTGAACAGAAGTACCTTCTGCTCTACAGAATTTGTGCTGAGGAAAGGCAGAGGAGGACAGACTGATGTTTGATCTGCTCCAAAAAAAAACAAACATTCCCTTTCCAAAGTTGGCAACATCCTTCCCGAATTCTTGCCTCTGATACAGGGCAGATTTATGCAACTCCTTTAAATATTTACCACCATAACTCATGCCACAAAGATACATTATTACTTTTTAACCAACATTAAAGTTTAAAACCAGAATAAAAGCCTTGCCTCATACCAGAAGACCTTGTCCTTCAAACAAACAGGAAATGCACCACATCATGGTCTGCAAACATAAAAAACTCTTAAAATTCCATCCTTTTTCCAAAAAAAGTAAATGAAAAATTAAAAATGCACTTCCTGTGGCATTAGCTTTAATTTCAGCAGTGCCAGGTCTTTTTGGAGGGGAAATGTTTGTTCTTAATATTGGGTCTGGACAAAGCTGTAAAACCAAACTAGAGCTCAGAATGATTGCCAGTGCAAAGATACTCCCTCTGATTCCCTCCCCATACACACATATCCTGCTTGCTGCTGTTGCTCAGCTCTTGTAGTAGCAAGGAATATTTAATATTTTTGCCTGTTAACTAACCACCTTACAAAGATGTGTAGACATACATAGTTATTTTCTGTCTCTATCCTGACCTTACCAACCAGCACTGTTCTGGCATCATGGCAATGTGGGAACTTAATACAGTGGGTGCTTCATGGATCTTGCTAGTAGCTAGATCTAATATTTTGAGTTAAACTTGGGACTGGAACAGAGACCAGCAGCTCAGTTAGCATTGGGCAAAGTAGTATTAGGCATAACAGTGAATCATTAGTTCTTTGTCTCAGGCAATCACAATATGCTTTATACACCACAGGCAATGGGCAGTTGCTGTACATAGAATGTCATTGTCATTTAGGTCAGAAGACAGCTGTGTATCTGAAAACCATGACTGAAAACAACTAGGAGAAAACAGAAAGATTAGCCTGCTTGTCTTCAAGACCAGTCGTTCTCAGGCTGAGCAAAGCACTACAAAGAGAAGTATCCTTTGCCGAAGGATGCTGTGGGCTCAGAGAGAGGTCAGTGGGAGACTGGTGAGGTACTTGGAAAATAGATCCTTCAAGGGTTAGAAGTTACACAAATCCCATCAGACTCAGAAAGTCCCAAGCTAATAATAGTTGGAGGCAGGCAGAACACTAGAAAGGAAGCATCTCACAGACTTGCCTTGTTCCTTCTCTTCTGTAAGCCTCTGCTTATTGCCACTGCTGAAAAGGAGGGCCCTGGGCTAGGTGGTGCCTTATTTTGCCACTGGATGCTGTAAGCCTCTGCTTATTGCCACTGCTGAAAAGGAGGGCCCTGGGCTAGGTGGGGCCTTATTTTGCCACTGGATGACCATTCCCGCCTTCTGATGACACACACACACTTCCCAGGACATGAATCAGTGGACTGTACTATATGCCTTCTTCCCAAATAATCTGTATCATAGGCATATTCCTCAGCTTCCCCACGTGCTTCAGTCTTGAAAGGATTGTCATCCTTGTGAGACATGTTCCCTGCACCCTGTGGTAGAAGAGGAGGGGAAGACAAAAGAATTCAAAAATCACTGAAGGCACCACCTCTCATCTCCTCTTTTCAATAGCAACTTTTAAACAAACTTGAGACATCATTTATAAACCAAATTTCTTGGGGGATAGGGTTATATATTTTTCTTGGGGCTGATAATGTTTGCAGATTTCAGCATAAATTGTTCTGCAGGGCTTCACTGCATTTGAAATTATGCTTT
Organism: Scopus umbretta; assembly: GCA_013400535.1. Taxonomy (NCBI): domain Eukaryota; kingdom Metazoa; phylum Chordata; class Aves; order Pelecaniformes; family Scopidae; genus Scopus; species Scopus umbretta. Next base: position 3,932 of record VZTL01015504.1, read on the forward strand.
TTCTGCCATTGCTGAACAAAGTATTCCTTGGAGAAATGTCACCCAACTTTAGTAGAGACCATAACTCACAGGAGAGACCTATACAGTAATTTCCATTGGGATCAATACTGCCCTGAACAGTTGCCTGCTGTTGACATAACATTGCCAAATGTCTTTTCAGTGCATTATAAATAGCAGGACATATGACTACTTATCAAAGCAAAAAAAGTGATTCAGCAGTGGATTCTGTTAATGAAAAATCAAAAGGAAATCAGGTGAGCCTTTACTTGGATGGATATATATATGGATCAAGCAGCTTCTGTCCTGGCAATATCATTGACTGGAGCAAAGGCAGCAGCTGACAATTAGGATGTTTACTTTCTACATGTCACTGGCCTAGGGCCAGCTTGATTGCCTTCTTCAGTTCACACCAGTAAAGTGTTTTGCTCTTCACATTAAAATTTGAAGCCTACATTTTCCCTAGCATTAAAAAAATAAAATCCAAGGAGGTGCACTCAGGACCCCAGAGACAGCATAATTCTACTCTAGTTTAAGATTTACTAATGCATTGAGGTCATTAATGTTTCATGGTGGTTCCATTTCTGTGTGCGCACAAAGCCTTTTACACCACCCTGGCTTTAATGAACTCCTGTTTCCCAGGAGGCCTTTGGAAGCAGAGATGGTTTCCCCTAATGAAATGTCCCAGGCTTTTTGTTTTGAAGTTGTTTACATAGTTAATAGCCCCTTAAGGGGAAACAGCAGAATAGAAGCCTGTATGCAGAGAGTTGTTCTACAGATAGAGTACACAACTCACTTGGAGAAATAAATCATTGAGTTGTGAAGGGTTTGGGTATGGGTTTTTTGAGGTTGATTTTTTTTCCCCCAGCTAAATATTGATCTCTACCAAGATAAAAAAAGATGTGCCTAGTGGGATGGCAGAAGTGAGAGAGGAGACCAAGAGGGATACCGTCCATCCTACAGACCATTTGTTCCTTTTTATAAGAGAAACTTCTGCTAAAAATAGACCATTTCTCTTTGCTCCACGTTCTTGACTGAACATAACTTAGGACAATAATCCTGGTTTGGATATTCTGGGGGAGCACTAATTCCAGTGTTTATTGTCAGAAGACCGCTCTGCATCACTTCTCTTTCTGGGAGAAAACTTCAGCATCTCAACCACTCTATTGACATTAAGTCCTGTTACTTCAAATGCAGGTGTCATCAAACTGAAAGAGAAGTTTCTGGCCACCACAGGCAGCGGTGGCCTGGCTTTTGTTCCCTCTGTCCTTCTTTTATCTGCATCTAACTCATCAAGCCCATTTCTATGATGAATTCAGAGAAGAGTTGAGACAGTGAAGGAAGGTGTGTAACATCATATAAATGTGGTTTCTGATAGTTACCATGGTGGTTGTTAAACCTAGAAAATAAATGAGCGGTCTATTATTTCTGAGACTGAAGCTCAATAAAAGCAAACCAAAACAACAACACACAGAGACAAAAACCTTAAAGAAGCATTCAAAGTGTCATTTGTACAACTCACCTGACACAATCCTGATACTATAATTGCACGATGAAATACGCTTAGAGCAAAATGATCCAAATTGCCAGTGTCACAAAGCTGATAGTAAAATGTCTAGGAAAACAGCAGGCTTCTGATGAGCTGCTGAATGTTTGCATTTTTAAAAGAGAAGCAGTAGAGGGGGAGAGGAGTGGGACCAAGCTGCATATGAAGAGAACAATGTCTCATCAGAGCAAAAGAGGAAATGGGCAGACAGGAACGAAGACAGTGGGCCACATTGCCTCAAAATTAGAGAGGAGGTGGGTTGTTTTTCAAGATCACTAAGCTCTCATTTGCCAGGTCGATATATTTTAATCAGTCCTATGTATGCTATCCCTGGCACTACATGGGTTCATTTGAAAGTCCCAGCTGATGTGGCAGAGATTTTCTGAGTATCTCAGACAACTGGAGGCCAAAAGACCAAGAGGTCTTTTACAGGGCACCCAGAGGTTCCCTGCAGGGAAAAGCAAGAAAAATTTAAAAGTAACAAATTCTCATCTTTATTCAGAATACGATTTTTTGGCAATGCAAAGTGGGAAAAAAGTAGAGCAAGAATAGACAGACAAGATGCTTCTTGCTCCAGCCCACAGGGTCAGTGGAGGGTAGGGGTGCCTCGCAAACACCATGCGTGCCCTAGCACATCAATCATTGGAAATGAGGCTCTGGTTTCTGATTTGGAGTTTTCTTTTCTGCTTCTCATGCAAACAGCTTGTGCAGGCAGTTTCAAATGGCACATACACCTTGCTTGGCTTAACTGGGAATGAACTGGAACAACTGCAGAGCTTTTGGATTCAGCCAGTGCTTCCCAGATGGTTGGCTGGGCAGGTGGATGAGGCATGGGCTGATGAGTCATGCCATTTTAAATCATTTTACTTGTTAGTTTTGACCTAAACTAGTGGGAAAGGGTAATTCTACCTGACACAGAGAGGTCTGAATGACATTTTCTAAACTTTAGCATCACCTTCTGTCTGGGTGACACTGAATCATGCCAAAAGAACAGTGAATGGCTTCTGTTTCATGATTCTCAGCTCAAGCTGCTGCATCATGCCATAACTTTGCCCCACCCTCTCTTAGCCAAACTACCTAGTTCTTTGATCCTAGGGGCAGCAATATGATGCTATTTTGTCTTCTCTGGAGGCTTCAATGCATTTATCTAAATCAACGCCCATCACTTCAGTTTCTTGGCCAGTGCCACTGCTGTACCAGACTGATCCAGAGCAGAATCCTGTAACTCAAGGCACAGATGGATGTTGCCCACTGCTGTATCCATTTTCCTTGCTGTGTGGTTTGTGAAACTGCTCTCATTTGTAGAGTATATGAGCCTGTCCTAAATAAATCAGGGATACCAGCTCTCCATGTAAGACACTCCTGAGTACACTGAGAAGGCGGGCCTCCACCTTTCTCATGCTAACACCATGGGTCTCTGCCATCTGCCCATGTCAGGGCCAGGGTTGGCATAAATCAGCATAGGTCTGCTGGGAGTCATCATGATTGAGTGGCATCAGAGCAGCTGTGTTTATATGCAGCACCTTGCACTAAAACATTGCATATCCACACTTTCTATATGGCCTATGCCTTTCCCATTGGATCATTGTAAATCATTTTCAGTTAGCAGGGAGTTCAGCTAAAGCTGGCTTAGCCAAAAAGCCATCAGGGTGCATGAACACAACTTTACGGAGCCTATGAATTCACCAACAATCTATATGTTTGCCAAGCCTGTTATTATAAAAGCCCATGCAGAGGTCATCTTTCTGTAGCACCTCCTTTGCAAATAGGAAGAGGGAAAAGAAGGGAAGGGAATGGAATGGAAGGGAAAGGAAACATATGAATGCAAATAATGTTTTAATAATACCTACTTATCTCTCAATTTTTAAATTTTACACAGTTCTAAACAGCACACAAGTAAATGAACTCAGGTTTTTTGTGAGGTGGGTTTTTTTTTTTTTTGGTAACATTTTTTTCATCACAAAAAAAGAAATAACCCAGATTGTGGTTATTGAATTGCAAGGAATATTGTGCACAGGTACTATGTAATTAGCACTAATTGAACAATAGGAAGGACTGCTACATTTTAATCAGAAACCAAGATTTTACAGCAGAAAACTTCTAATTATGGGGAAAGCTCTTAAATCATTGCTTGCAGGTTACACCCGCACATGTTAAGTAACTAAGGAGCACAGTCCGTTCTGTCAAGTAATGATGTGTATTTTTTTTCCCTGCTTGGGGAAGGAAAAGAAATATCAACTTTTAAAGTATGCAATGAGCATTTACTGAAGGGAAAAGGAGGAATAAGTCTTCCATTCACACACCAGATGTTCCCATTAAACAATCATTTTCAAGAAAGCTCAGCTCAAGTGGAAAGAGCGAGCTCCAGAGTTCAGAACGGGGGAACAGAGAAAAAAGTTAACCTGTAAAATAAAGGCAGCCGCTGAAGAGATTGTTCCCAGTGTTGGCCTAGTACACGTCAATCCAGCACTGCAAGGGGTCAGAGCCAGGGCTGGCATAAATCAGCACAGTTCTCTGAAAGTCGGCATGAGTGACTGGCGTCAGAGCAGCGTGCTGATTTACACCACCCTCCAGTCCTGCAGCTTCAGTAGCTGATGGACTGTGACCTTCTTTAATACCTCAGGGACCTGCTACCACCAGCATATTTTCTGGCAGCAGAAATGGCATGAGTGAGATTTTTCAGTATTTTCTTATGTGTACTTTAGAAACCTCCTTAGGCTTCTGCACAGGTCTTAGAAATTAAGAGGTTTAAGAGCTCAAAACAAAACAGACACCTCTCAATTCCTCACAGTCTTTGTCCTGTTGTTAAAAATAACACTCACTAGCATAGGCATAGTGTATATGGATATTGATACTAAGGACATAGGTAGGACAACTGGATCAACTTCAGCCTCATTTATTTGGGCACAGGCTGAAAACCTCTTCATTTCATTTCCAGCAGCAGCCTGGCTTAAAAGAGTTTGCTCCTGTGTTATTTGCCTTCACTAATTGGTCATCTGCGTGGTTCAGCCTTGCTGCTCAGCCAGCTAAGAGCAAACCATGCTCTCATGCTTCCTCAGCTACCTTTTGCCCAGCATAATTTAGGGAGAAGGAAGGGTATTCAAATCACAGAAAATGTGATTTCCCATTGGGCATCTCACAGTCTGTTTCTTGCAATAGGTAAGTCAAGGGCTACATGGGCCAAGTTTAAAACCCAGCCTTCTTTTCTGGACTTTACAGCTGCAAAAGGGGGCAAAATTTTCAAGTATTATGGTTTGGTGGAGGCAAACACAAAACCAGCATTTGCTAATTTCCAAGGACAAGAAAGAGATATATAAAGGCCCTTTAAGTTTTTTAAAAATACATTTCTCATCCTCACCACACTCAGTTAGATCAATTTAATCTGAAATTACAACAACCATGTCAATATTTTCTTTCCTGGGCCAGTTTATCATTATTTTACCCAGCTTTTCTGAACTTCAGTGGTGATTTTAATTACAGTTCTCCTCTTCCAAGCTCCCCTCAGTTCAAGTTATTGCCACATGCCCTTGGCAAGTCAAAGTTCAGTCCTGCTCAGATTGCGGCAGTCCATTTTCCCATCAAAGGCATGTTGTTGCAGAATGATGTATGGCTGAGTGCAGATCATCTAACTCTGTCCTTGTTATGGAGCAAAGCGAGGATTGGTGGGTGCCCAACCACCTGCACAGGCAGAAAAATGTACTTGTGGGTCACTACAGGAGAAGGTGGCTGAGGAAGGCTCTGTGAGTTTGTGCAAAATATACTAGTTCTGCAATGAAATGCCTGAAGATAGCCCTAGGTCTGAAATGCTATCAAAACAAATAGTTTTACAGGAGCTTTTGATATTATTAGACAATATTATTATTGCATTGCTGTTTTTGTTGCTGTTATTTGATATTACATACTATTTGGTAGCCCTGGATCCAGAAATGCATGCCAAAATTGGTGAAAAAGTTATCTCTGTTTAAGAGTTAGTGTCTGTATAATGAAACTGAATTTGCACTTCATAGGCTATGAGGAGTAAAGGGATTTTTCTTCGCTGAGCTTCATCTTGCTGAAGGTCACAGCATCTTTTTGGCAGCCCTGAGATGCCTCCTTGGTCCTATGATGTTTGCAGAGATACTAACACCTGCCTCACCCCTTGCACTCACATTGGCACCTGCAGCACAGATACAAGAGAGCATCAGGGCTTGTCTCCTGTCTGTCATATGTTTGAGGCCCCTTGGCGTGAACTGGCTCTTTTAATGCATCTTAAAAAACATGAGGAAAAATTTAAGCCCTTGTGTGTCAAATGTAAAATCATCCGAGACCCATGGCATCAAGACCCATGAAGAAATTCAGGACACCCGCAAGCCCTTCTTACATTCTCTTCTCAGTGAGTTTGGGGTTGATGCCACCAACTTTATGCCCTGGTGCAGCAGCGCCAAAGACAGCCCTTTCTCCCTTGAGGTGGGTAGTAAGGAGGCAGGGGAGACAGCTGGGGCTGCCCAGAGCAAGGCTGAGCCATATCCTGCATGCCAGCCAACCTACCCTGTCTGCCACAGGGCTGCCGTGCTCATGCAACTGACCCTGACCCTTGTACAGGACCTAAACCCAGCTTTTCCTAAAACCAGTATTTTCCATAACGCAGATGGTTAGAAAGTAGAGCCTCCAGACGTCTCTGCCTCAAGACCAGCACACAGTGCATCCTGCAAAGGACATGTCTTACCTATGCTCATTAGACACAACAAACTCACTTTAAACCACCTTTCTTTGCCCTCTAGGTGTTACGTGGCAGCAAAGATCTCCCCAGCACTTGCAAAATTAAATCAGGCAGGATGGGCAGTCATCCTGCACTGAGGACTGCACCATACTGCTACACCTGTGCTCATTTTGAAGCTGAGCACCTGAAGAACAGCCAACACCTCGGGAAGCCATGAGCCAGTGTAGCAGAGTGGTACAAACCAAGAGTGACTCTCCCTCTGAACAAGCACTAGGAACCAGAGCAAGAAAATGTCTCTTGTTCCCCCAGTACTCATGGGGCAACACAATACTCAGGGAAGATTTTATGGCTCACATCTCAGCTCCTTCTTTTTTCTTGTTCAAGTTGCTCAACAATGGCAATGGAGAACATACTGCTTTATAAAAAAAGTCTGCTAGAGATTTTCCTGTCAAGTAGGTCTCTTAAGCCCCATGGGTAATGTTCTCAAATGACAAAGCTGCTCTCCTTTTTGGCAAAGGTCTTTTATCAAGCGATACAGCGGCACATTTTCAATCATCTCCGTATCACAATGAAGAGACAAACCCTGTTAGCGTTGTTCTCCGAAAATCATAAAATGCACTGGCTTGGTACACCTAGGGACTAGGCTGGGCTTTGAGCTTCCATGAATCTTAGCAGCAGCGGGAGAAGTGTAATTCAATCTTTTTAACTTGGTGATATATATTCATGTCAGTGGCTTTAAGATAAGGAAAAGACTTTAGTTGAAGAATGAAACTTTTGATGAATAACCGAGAGTACGATGAATAATGTACAAATATTTCTTTCCTCTCAGTCAAAATGATTTCAGATCCTTTTTCATTTTAATCCCTGTCGTATTCTTCATTTAAAAAAAAAACCTTAAAGAAATGAAAGGGGAAGAAAAAAACCCTATATTTTTAAAGGGCATTGGAGTTCTAAAAGAAGAGCTTCTAAAAGAAGCCTTCCTGATTGCACTCAAAGATATTTTTATGGTTTCTTTCTAACTGCTAGAAAACAGAAGATTGTTTGGTTACTGTCAGGAATAACTGTACTAACGATGGGCTATCATGTAAACCTCAGCCTACCTATTCGTGCTCTGTAAAAAATGTGGAATTTATCCAACAAGAATGTCTCCTTTTACCTGGAAGGTATTTCTCATCAAATAAAAAATGTAGCTGTTACAAACATTTTCCTCCCTTGCAATTTCATTATTAATTCTGTCGCTGCTAAAAAATTATGAGAAAAACATATATAATGGTAGCATAGTTTCTAAAGAGAGGCAACAAAAGCAACAAGTGTAAACATCATTTGTTCATTTTCCTACAGGATGTGAGGGGGAAACAAGATAAATGGAGTATTAGCTGAGAGTCTTGCCCATTTCTTCGCATGTTGCATCAAAGTGTGTCTTAAGAAAGATGTTTTCAGCAGAAGGGAGACACTGAGCTGCAGGCAGATGCAGCAGGTGATGTTTTTTACTCCCTCATCAGGAGGGAGGTCACATTGCTTGGACCTTTTTGAACTTAAATTTTGTGAGAGTCATACAAATATGCAAAAGATGGCCATTCTCTACACCCAGATTTCTTCTCTTCCGTACCTTTGAATTAACAAGGGTGAATTCCACCCCCCCACTAAGCTGGCTGCATAGATGGGAGTTTCTGAGCAGGGATATGATGCCATCTGAAAATTAAGGAAGGCAGAGAAATAGGTGGTGGTGCTGGAGATGAAAGGAAGCAGTTAACCAAAAAAACCCAAGGCATAATACAGCCATTAGAAAGATTATAAAAAAATAGACAAACTCAATAGGTGCTGTTAGTTCCTACCATGGAACTAACAGCAGGAGCAGCAGACCCATTTACTGCAGTCAGCGTAACAAAGTCCAGAGCAATGACAGGTGCACACTGCATGGCAAGTGTTACCAGGTCCACGCAGGGAAAAAACATTTAATTGTAGGTTTCAGGGGAACAACCATATTGTCTGTGCTTGACCTAAATCCCACCATGCAGAGCTCAGAGCAAAGTCAAAACTGACCTTCAGAAGTTTCTGGAGCAAATCCATTCCTGCCATGCCCAGGTTTCTCTCCCCTCTGATTTACCTGGTTTATGGCGGGTAGGCATCTTGTGAGACATGTTAGATGAAATTGCTGGAAAGAAAAATTAAGACAAAAAGAAAGGCTTGCTAGAGCCAGTGAGAGTACAAAAAAGGCCTTACTGAATAGAGTTTTTCCTCTATAAATGATCTCCCGTTTGAAGTCGGTCTCTGGAGGGGCAAGTCTGTCAACAATGTATTTTTCTGAAATGAAGATGAGGGCAACACATTTTAAAATACCACACATGGGAATAAAGTCTGGTTCCTCCAGGCATACTGAGGATGAAATGGGTCACTGTATGCTTTGATTCACTGACTCATGTCTCCTATAATCACATAACATATGAGTGCGGAGGTACCAGTCCGGTTGCTGGGGATGGCTGGCCCAGGATCCTGGCAATGCCAAGTTCTTGCCATACAATAAAAAGATTTGCCCACTGGATTGCTTGAAACCTAACAGGTTTTCAAGGTGATTCATACCCATGAGTACTAAGCTTATTGTCTGCAATAGCACCAAGTACTTCTGTTGGTTGAACTATGGTGAAGGAACAAAATTGTCACTTAGATTTCTATCTTCATTAATCGGGATGGTTTTGCTGCTCCACAGATGTGCTGGCAGGTCCCTAGGACATCTATTCATCCACCCACCTTGGTAAAAAAAGGCTTTTTATATAACATAAAGGTGGGAGAAAGGGTGGTACTGCTACTATGCAAGTTAAAGGAGTAATGGAGATATTGAAATCAGGAAGCCAGTCTCCTAAGGCATCCTTGTCAATGGGAAGCAGAGAGAAAAAAAGAATTCTTTCTTCTGAATAGTATATTAAATGATGACCCTCTTCTCTGGAGTAATTTTGAAGAAAATCCCGATATATATATATGTGTGTGTGTATGTGTTTGTGTATGTGTGTGAGTGTGTGTGTGTATATATATATATATAAACCTATCTAATTTTCTCTGTGTGAGAGGGTACTAGGACCCTAGAAGCCATCAAATTGCTGGGCTGGTGTAGGTTGGAAGTTGAGAGGAAGTTGTATTTTCTCATTCTGGGGAAGAAAAGAAGTCTACAGGTGGAAAACAGAATTGTGTCAAGTGGAAGTGGATAATTGACAGAGACTAATTTATTAATTGCCTCCTTTTCAATGAAAGATTCTGGAGCATCAGAGGAGAGACAAACAGGCCTGTTACAAAGGAAGGGCATGGAGGCAGTAATCTTTTGTGGCAAGAGGGCACCCCATTTTTGGTTTTGTTTTAAGAAGATCAGTTGCTTTTTAGGCAAGTATATGAAAACCCAAGGACCCAGTGGAACCAAAAGAAGAAGAAAAAAAAAAAGAGTATTACTGTCTCCTTGCTCTTATGCTACTGTTTATTACCATCACTTCTCTCCCTGAAGTTCCCAAAGTAACCATCTACATCACCATAGATGTAGGTATGATGCAAACTTCCTGTGCACAGAGATACATGGCTATACTTGGGGTCAGACCTGCCTCAGACAACATTCTCACTGTTTAAGTAGGACAGGAAGAGGAACGGGCAGGATTTCTGAAAGTCACAACTCAAATCAGTGGCAGAGCTAGGGACTGTATGCAGGTCTCTCCAATGTGGAACCAGCTCCCTACACACAAAGGCTCGCCCCCACTTCCCAAGGATGCTGTGCGGAGAATCCTGAGCATTTTCCTCCAAACCTGTGCTCAGGTGAGATTTATGACCCAGACAGACACATTCAGTTTGCTCCCCATACTTTTCAATGGTGTTTTGATCCAAACTTTTTAGACTCTATTAAGAAGTTCTAGGGTATTGATTTATTATCATTAATTCCTTTTCTTCTTCCTTGTCATAGCTTTCACAGATTTATGAGGTTAAGGAGCACGAAGCTAATTAAATAATCTGACTGGTTGAACATCTGTTGAAACATAACAATGACTTCTGAAGCCAACGTTCCTGACTAGCTATTAATTCTGATTTAGAAATTAGAGGCAAAGTTTTAGCACCAAAAAAAACAACAAAACAAAACAAAAAGCCTAGCACCATTCTGGTCTCAGAGTGAACCCTCAGCATCCCTTTGAAGTCTTTTGAATCCACTTCTACATTCAACACCTTCTAGTCCACTGACCCAAGTGTCCCTTTTAGGATTTTTCACAGTTAGAGGTCCTAATGCAAGCCAGGTGGTCTTTAGGGGTGGTTCAGTTCAGTTTGCAGATTGTTGGTGTGCAGCTGCTACAGCCAGAAATTCGGACTCAAACATGATGGAGCTTAAATGCACACAGAGATTCAACTTAGCCCAAATCAGAAACTAATGCATGACCTTATGTTAGTGATTTAAGTTAAGTCCAATAGCCATTTAAGTGAGGAACTAAGCAAACCCTTTCTTCAGTTCCATCTTGCCCTCCGTCCCCACGGAACAAATAAAGGGCACTTGAGGAGCACTCTTGGACTGACTCAGGCATTCCTAAGCCTGGAAATTTTCACTAGACTGACATACAGGAGCTTGGTTCTCAGCCTAACATGGTCTGTCCTAATTTGCTTAGACTTTGCATTGTCTTTACACCTTGCTCTCAAAACAACTTTGTCCCAAGTTCCTCAATGGAATAGATAAATAAATAAATTAGATCAATTCCCTCCCACTACTCAGGATGAGTTAATGTTTGGAGACTGATGAAATTATCTTGAATGAATAAATAATTTGCTGCAGTTCTTAAATCCTTGTCCTCTGCTGGCAAGGTGCAGGGGTTGTGGGATTCATGTGAGCGTTCATGCGGAGAGGAGGTGCTCCCCAAGGCCTATACAATTTAATGACAGACCCACAATGAATGTACCCACTGATGCCAAAAACTGTCTCCAGGCCTTCCTGCACCAAAACAGGGGAGAATGTGTTTGTCCTTTCTGTGACTTTTCCTCTTAGAAATGGACAAATTGTTCATACTATAAATATTGATTATATTGTAAGCTGTTCATAGCCCCAAAGTGCAACAGGTGGAGGGGGTGAAGCTTATGCTGAGACTTTGCTGCGTAACCTACAAAAGGAAGGGAACTTTTATACAAAAACCAAAGAGGAAAGTCCCTCAGCATCTTATAATAGGGTTCAGATCTCTAGCAGCCCATAAAGTGGAACTGACAGGAACATTTCAAGGTTAAAAAAAAGATTAAAAACACAGTCTCACAGGCATTCCTAACAATATCTCAGATTATTCCAAGAGTAGGCAATATTATTAGGCAGTAAGGTCGAGAGCTGCAAATGGATTTAGACTACCAAGCTTGCCTACAATAAGCTTTAGACACTTTAGCACATGCATGCTGTGGAGCAGAGTTCTTCAGGTAACAGAAACATTTCTCCTTCTGCTGGCAGCGCTGTCTGTCCCTGAGCATACAAGTGGCATGTTATGGTTCTCAGTCCTTCCCCATCTTCTGGACTCTCAGGAGATCCAGAATCACTCTGAAATGATGGGGGAGGCATGTATTGGGACACCATAAGTGTTGCCAAACGTTTCCAAATCTGGCAAGAAGAGATGCTGCCCAGGTTGACTTTGCTTTATCTTGGTTGTCAGATTGTTTCACTTTCATTTTCACCAGCTCTTCTCCTTAAAACTCTTCTAATTTCCCTGGTTTCTCTGAGGGTTTCTTCAGGGGATGTTCATTTCAAAAAGACAAGGACAGGTAGCTAAATCCCTTGTCTTAGCCCAGCCAATTGCCTTAGTCAGTTTTTCATGGCCCATTTAAATAGTTCCCAGCATCCATCCAACCCTTTGAATACAATTACATGCAACCCTGAGTTGAGCGCTGAAAATGGCCTACAAATCCTACCTGAACCATCACTCACCCACCACTGCTCTACAACGAACCTCAATACTTTACACTGGGCCTTCAGTAGGGAATGAGCTGCTTAAAACTTGAATTTCAAAGCTGAGCCTCAGGACGTGGGAGCAGAGATGACCTCACCTTATATATACTGGATGTGCTACATCTCTTGTTGATTCAGTTGATCCAGCTGGAGACTTTAGAAATTTCCCATGCTAAAACTATTAAATGATTAAGCATCCATGTCCCTCTCACTGTGCATGCTGGTCAGCCACAGGCTCTCAGCCAGCCCAGTCCACCTCTGTTCTCCCTCGCTCTGTTTCATGTCTAGTTTCCAGTTTTTCTCTCCTTTTTTGCCTTCCAGGCTCATGCAACCAAGACAGAATTTTTAAAAGCACACATCATAACATTTCCATTTCACTTAGTAAACATCCTCCTCCTTCTTCCCCACTATGTCTTTGTATGTGTTTTTTTTATTAGTAGTAGTATTACAATCTCCCCTAAATTTTGGCCTGAAAGCTGTTTGACATTCACAATGAGGCATTAAAAAGGATTTATTCTGTCCTTGAAGTAGGCACGTAACTCCTGTTAACGTGAGAGCTCAGACTGGTGTAAATCAAGACTAAATTCACTGATGTCCGTGGGCCTGCAATGGTGAAGAAAATCCTTTTGTATTATCATGAGTAAAATCCCAGAATTACCTTCTGTCCTGTTTCTACCTGCACAACTGCATTAAAAATATGGTCAAGAGACCTACTAATAATAAATTCTCTGAAATTCAAAAATGAACTTTTTTTTTGGTTTGCAAGGACAAACTTTTCTCTTCTGCTCACACAGAGTCACTCACACATACTAGTCACATGAAACAGTTCACAGTGAGCAATCATTTCCTCCTCCGTGACCCCAAATCCATCCCTACGGGCTGATGCAGAAATATCAGCAGACTTGTTTAATTCATGTTTCAGTCAAGGTAAAAAAGTATAGATAAATATAATTAAAAGCCTTGAAAGCTTTGTGGCAACAGTCTGCCATTACTTTCTTTGCCTTTCCTTGCTGTCTTAGAGAAAAAAAGCAGCCTGTAAAGCTTAGAAAATTGATCTGTCTCTGGGTCTGGGGTTCCTGTCATCTGTCAGTCCTCTGCTGTAGCACTATGATATATGCCAACAGACAAGCACTCAAGTGATGTATTACAATAATATATCAGTAATGCAATGGTGCTTTGATAGTGCTTGATAACCAGAGTACTTCACCAGGGATAGGACCAAGAAAAAAGGAAGACCTGGGCAGAAGGCAAATCCAGCTAAGTTCTGCCTCATCCTGTTGAAGCATGTGGTGCCATGAGTTCTGGATGGGAAATGTCTCATTTGTCCCCAGAACAAGGATTGGAAGCTGGGCAGCAGCATTCACAGGGAGGTACCTGGAGCACAAGGCCTCTTCTCGTGGGCCAATTCTCTGGAGCATGAGAACTTGTATTTCTGGTTGCACCAAGGCCTGGACTGAACCAAGGCAAAAAGGCTCCTCTCCTACCTTGGCAAGGCTGTGCACACTCCTGGGAAGCAGGAGCAGTGAGTATAAGCCTCTTCAGGTTGGTACTTTTAGAAGGGCACTCATCTTCCAGAACAGTATAAAAGGTCCATCAGGTGTCAGATTCTGCCTTATGACAGGAGAATCTAGCCCAATGCCCCAAAGAGTGTGAAGACAGAGCCTTGGCTGATTCAGGCATGTACCTTCCTTCATCTCTGTCCTACACTGCAGTGTGTGGGTGAGGATGCAGCTAGACCCGGTCAGCCAGCCCGATCAAGCCTCATTGCACTCCATCACCAACATCGCTGCGATGTGGTTTATTCAGTGGCAGGCACAAGGGGGATGTGTTCTTAGCCAGGTCCTCTAGGTGCTCTCATTATACAAGTAATGAAAGGTTCTTCCTGCACAAGGAACACAAGACCATCATCAGTCCACAAGCCCAAACCAAGCCAAACTTTTCAGTATCAACACTTGGGGAAAATGGTCTTGACAGTAATTTTCTCCCCCATACTACAGGTGTCCCACACTCGACATGGAAGCCTTGGGTCATAAGGGTGCTATTGAGCACCGCAATGAAGAGTGGAACAAGACAGTGATGAGCTGACACCAGGAGTAGTTATGATGCACTTTTCTTGGGCAGCATCATATCCCCTGATAGAGGGGTATTTGGCACAACCATTAGAATATCATAATGTAGCAAGCAATGCTTACACTGGCTTTAATGAAAGGACTAATAAGTCCACCCGTCACAGAAAAACAGCTGGATTCAAGCAAATTTTGAGCTACTGTTCATGTTTCCAGACTATGATGAAGGCTGATGTTTAAGTGCCTGCATTTCACTTCACAGCTGCACTTAGCTGGGTTTCTACAGAGTGTCAATTACTAGGTCTCAGCGGTAGCTTGTTAAGCCACAGTAATTTAATCATTTGTGCTTATCTGCTCCTAACTTGTATTTCAGGATTCCATGAACAGAAGTGTTATACTGGCATTGCTGTAAAGAGGGCCAGACCCAAAAATTTCAAAAGCTGAGAGGTCCTCTGTGATGCTGGAGGTCTCGCATAGATCACTCCTAGAGACAGCCAACCTAGTCCTTGGTTGCCTGAACTTTTCAGCTTACTGACATAAAGGAAAACCAGAAACAACTGATATTGATTATAAAAGGGAGAATAAACAGATACCAGCTGCATTCTTAAGCAATATGAACATAAAAGATTAGCTGCATCAGATCAGAGACAAGATTTGACCCATTAGTTTCGCCTCTACCAGTGACCAGTAGTGGGCACCTGGGAAGGAGAATAATGAGAAGACAGTCATGGAGAGATGTTTCCCAGGAAACTTTCCCATACTCAAGACATCTGCAGCTGATGGACCTCCAGAGCTAAAGGAAAGGGGTGTGAGTGTGTGTGTCTGTGTTTATGCATGCCCATGGAGGGAGATGGCTGATGCATATCAGAGACACATTTCCATGCTCTCTTTTCCTTTTTTTTTTTT